>CM041778.1:31115362-31383969 GCA_023374045.1 Limonium bicolor | reverse complement strand
AAAACATATCCATGATTGGTCTTGTTTTGAAGAGCTTGAATTTAGATGAACAATTATATCATTTTTTTCATTTTGGACTTCTATATTAAAGTTACAACCATTTGAAGTTAATATAGTAAAAAGGTAACCCAATCAGCAAAATAATCCCAATCAGCTGTCATATCACACAGGTCGCAACAAAATTCTGCACGGACTGCCGTTCAGTCGATTTTGCGTTCATACATATCACATGACAGTTATCTAGTTGGTGACTACCCCTTCCAAATTTGATTTATTTTTACCATAACTCGCTAACATGACAGTTATCTAGTTAGTGCGTATATTACTTCAGCGATATTTTAAAGTTATGTATTGTTTTTTCCCTTTTTAGTTTTACTTGTTATAGGAAGATAAAGCTACGTATCTGTAGTAATATAATTTAACAGTCTTCTTAATTTATAACGTTTACCTAAGCTTGCACACTCAAATAGAATGACTTTATTTTGAAAACATACTTCAATAATAGAAGTTATTAAGTAGGTTCATATATATTTAATGGCCTAATTCTTAACCAATGCTTACCCCAAGAAAACAATATAGGACCAACCAGATTAATAATTTTGTATAAAAGTCAAATATATATAAGAAAAAGGTAATGATATATTTCTTCTTTCTTCTCTATAAGAAACGTATCAATTTTCGGTTATAGTCAAATGCATTAACTGTATATATTAAAACAAAGTTGAATATTATGCATACAAAAACTTTTCATTCATTCAGTAAAAAACAAAAACTGAATTTATATTCATTATACACAAAAACAGCATTCCAATAGTTTTACCTTAGATATACCCAGATTACAGTGAAAACTATATTCAAACATTTTACCCATGCATATTAATTAAATGAGTTCCGGCTCCTTTGTGTCAATAACGCTTATTTACCCCAAGCTCATAATGCTATAAATACTAGTTCAATCTTTCGATATCTTTGCAATTTCGTTTTCCCCTTGTCAACAACCACAAACTCCATCCACAACACAAATTCCACCATGAAGTTGTTTTCCACAAGAATACAAGTCACTCACCTCTTCATACTGACATTAATAAACTTATCCATGATCACCACCAACTCCATAAACTTGATGAATGATGCTGATGAACTACTAACAGAGGCGCAATCACCGCAGGTACTCAAAGAAAAGATTTCATTACGACCTCCAAGAATAACGGTGATCATCATCAACAATTTAGGGCCAAATTCGTTTCTAGAATTGCGGTGTAAGTCCAAGGACAATGATATGGGACTTCAGGTTATCTATAACATGGACCGTTATCAATTCTCATTTCGTCTCAACTTGTTTAAAACCACACTGTTCTACTGCAGTATGTCATCTGATAAGTATCCAGTGGTGAAATTTGACGCCTACAATCATCAAAGGGATAGTGAGAGGTGTCACCATGTTTGTAAATGGAGAGCTACTGATGAAGGGATTCGAGGAGTAAATGATCAGGGTTGGGCTGATATAACTATTCCATGGAAATAGATAGATCATTTATTAATTCTATATAGGGGTTAAAATTGCTTTGCAAAATTGGGTAGTTTTATAATTTTGTAGTAAGCATACCCTAATTAATTGGTACTATCTCTTTATAGCGTAATTGCCGGTTGTTTCAATAAGAAAATATTTTGTAATGTTTGTTGAACAATTAATCATCTACTTAAAATAAACATTCGCTTCTAATAGATTTTAAGCTGGTAAGCCCATCCGGCTCACTATTATATTAGAGATGGGCTGCCTGTTTTCTTTAACACTAAGCTCTAATCAAATTAAAATATTTGTCAAGATATATATTTTTAAAAAAACAAACAAGAAAATAAATCAAAAGTGGATTGACAATATATCTTAATTATAGAGAAAATAGATAATGTAAAAAAAGCTGGGTTCCAAACCACTGGTGAAGCTCGGTCTTATCATTGCTCATCTGCTTTATTTTGACACCTACTTTACTAATTAGTTAGACAACTGACAAAGCAGCTTACATAAAACAGACTCAATAGCTACGAAGATAATTAAGACGAAACCGGCCACATATGAGTTTTGTACTCGCATATGTTTTTTTTTTTGAAACCACAAACAACCAAGTTTATTAATCAGAGAACAAAAGCATAATCATGACCAAGGCCAGAAAAGCGAGAAATAGGGTGAGACCTATCGAGAAACACGGACAGAACCAAACAGAGATTGAAGCAAGACCAATCCCTCCAACCCCACATCGATCCTAGCCCACAACATATGTAAAGGCTGATGTTTACTACTAAGATAATGAACACATCCAAGACAAGCAAGCCAAACAAAGCGGGAAGAAAGACGAACAATGCGACTACAACTTTACAAGGGGTTCCGGCTTTCCTTCGTAGCCATCCAAGAAAAAGATCATTTTCCTCGGCAATGCTTTGATGCTTCCCATCATCAAGATTGATAATGAAAGAAGGGTTCTTGATGCCCTTGAGAGCTTTTTCCCTTCTAACATTCGACTCACTTCTAGGGTGATGCCAAGCTTCGAGGAGAGAGTCCTCCGCCATGCTTTTATCCAGGTTCCTTTTCTTACCACCCGTCAAATCCCAAATATCCCCTATATGCAGCCGAACTGGGCAATCCACCAGACCCTCTTCCTTATCAGTTCCAATGTTACTGGTAAACTGGGAGGTCTGAGAGGGCGGTGGTGGCGGGCGTGCAAGATTTTGCGAACTGGACCGATTAGTCGACCCGTCACCCAAGTCAGTATCATCCTTAGCAACCTCCGAGGGTGGTGACGCACGATTCAAGGAATGATTCGAAGAAGTATCATGAGCTTGCGACCTCTCACTAGTACAAAAATGGGCTATTTCAGCGCCCCTATCTTGGTGGTTGTAGTAAAAACCGTCGAGATAAGTTGTCTAAGTAATTACGGTTCAAAAATAAACGGTCTATTTCGGCGGTTGTCATGAGTAACCGCCAAAATAGATACTTCATAGTCTATTTCGGTGGTTCCTCCCGACAACCGCCGAAATACTATTTTCCCGGTTGAAATTTAAAAAAATTAAATATCTATTTCGTCGGTTCCTCTAACATTTGAATAGAAAACTACAATTTAGGCAAAACTTAGAATATGGACTAGTATACAATTGGGGTATAATCTGATATGAAGGAGTCATAGATAGTTATCACAATGCAAGCACACTTATAAGTTTTTTAGTAATATAGTAAGTGTGTCTCATTTCTTAAACACTTGATTAACATTTGAAATCACTATAATATTGTAGTGAAAATAAACACTCTTTCAGGTGTTACCACTACATTTCTTCCATAGTAATATTAAGGTTAAACCCTTCTTTAAAAAATCTTTAGTTCTTTCAAAACCTTCATTCATGCCTTGTCATGACATGATCCTCAAATCCATATATTCTCTTTACGCTAGAAAACTTGCATACAATAGATAACCACATGAGCATGACCAACTATAGTGGCTCCCAAAAAATAGTACTTGCAATTTTACAAGGTAGCCTATACCACATGTCCTTACACTTGGTCATCATCTAATGCATTGCACAAGTTAAATTAAATAGAAGAATGAACGACCATGAGTGTCATAGATATTCACTTCAGTTACAAAAGAGCAAAAGAGTAAGCACTCTCACAAATTGTATTACACGATATTAAAGCTCTCAAAACACAAGTAGCTTAAAATTCCCCATGGAGCCACACTCTCATAGTCTTTAGCATATGTAGCAATATCAAACACACACAAGTACCACAAAAGGATAAACAGTCAGTATAAAACTAAGTAAACATAAAACTACCCTAAGCAATTTGATTTTTTTTAATAGTAATAGATTTACAAGCTATGTCTTACTCCCTGTCACTTCCTACTTGAAGATCTTTTGTGCCCCAATTCATTACAAGCATAAGCTAACCACAAGGCCCAAGGTCAGATAAGTACATTGTGTAAATGTATAAGCTTATTATGATTTTAATTGTGAGAAACACGGTACAAGACTAGCACAACCGGGTATATATATCGCAATTGAAAGATATTATGCACGTCAAAAGGGTGAGTGTAGCAGAAATATTTTAACATAATGTTTTTATCGGTCTTATCCTGAGGGAGAAGTCAGTTAAGATATATTCCTTGTAAATAGGTTTTTTATAGATTCTATTTTGTATAGGATATTTATGGGAGATGGTAGTCTGGTCCAATAAAGTATATATATTAGGCTTTTATTTCATAAATAGGTATGACTTCACCGTAAAAAGAGAGAGAAAAGACAAGATGAATTGTTTAAGAAATCCGACGTGAAGTCTAGGGTTTTAACACTATGCTGAATACACAAATCTCAGTTTACGAACTCACAAGTGGTAGCATAGTAGGTTTACCAAACATAAAGGTTAACACTTATGGGTAGATGGTGAAGATGAGTTCATACAATATAAAAGGTCCTAGAGTGACAAAGCTCAATTACTCAAGATGGTGTGAGTAGTTGGAGGACCAGTTGGTCTTTGTTAACTATTATCTTTGGAGGGTAGTCAAGCAAGGCATCCTTACCATAGTTTCGAATGAATCAAGGAGGACAAGTATGAAGATCAGTGGGAAGAAGTAGTTAAGAGACTTTTCAGCAAAAATAAACAAGTCTTCGCATAATTGTCTCATCCTTATTAGAAGATGATAGGTCGGGTCTTGGGTATAAGAGCGGAAAATGAAGTATGAGATTTCTTGAAATTTGCATATTGTTATAAATATTGTGGGGGAGGGGGGAATAGGCCCGACGAAGGGAATTATGTAAAATATCCATATAGACTAGTAAGACCCAATAACTCGTGAGGTTTCACCCTAAAACCAATTGACATCAGGTGAAGTAGCACATAGGCTATATAAACTACTTACAAGCTATATAATTCTTCAATGGGAGGGACTCACACTTGATCTCTAACATCCCCCCTCAAGTGTGAGTCTCTCACCTATATCTCCCACATTGCACCCTTACTGCTTGGCCCCACTTGGTACTGGCCCGGTCTTTTCTCTCAGTTTATCGTGACACGGTCCGTTTCTATTCGGGTATCCATTTAGACAGTGGTGCATTACCCAAGGCTAAACCTTGCTCTGATACCAAGTAAGAAATATTATAGGGGGATATGCCCGACAGAGAGAATTATGTAAAATACCCTTATAGACTAGTAAGGCCCAATAACCTTTGAGGTTCCATCCCAAAACAAATTAGCATTAGGAAGATCCCGTAAGCTATATGAACTACTTACTAGCTATATAATTCTTCATTGTGGGACTCTCACTTGATCTTTAATAATACCAAGGAACTGATTCCATTCGCAAGGCCAAGGAGAAGCAATATTCAATTCTTCCCAATTAGCCGCTTACCTTGATATTCTCGACTCGGGCTTTGCCTTTTATGATTGAGGAGCCTTTCCTATCCTAGATTTTGTACAACCCGGGAGGTCTACCAATTCTTTATTCCTAATATTTATGGAGGGTGATTTTTCGGTATAAGGGGGGTCTATCTAAATATGGTTCTTGACTAAAAAGCCTAGATCCTAAAATGCCATTCTGTGGAGGGTGAAAACCTGTCACCTCGGCATCCCTCAAATACCTATTAAATCGTCCATCTTTCCCAGAAAGCATAAAGGGGAGTGCAAGTGTGCACTACACCCGCTCTCAATGGGCTCCACGCGGACTTATGCCCTAAGGGCGGAAATTGACTAGAGTCGCCACCTAGTTTGACCTAAAATACTAGGAAGGAAGGGAATGAGGGTTCTAAGAACCGTTGGTTGACTCTGAATTTATTGCCTATGGATGGGGTTTATCTGGTCATACTAGAGATTCTGTGTGGGTTCGCACTGGGTTACACCCCTTAGAAGTGGCAACGGCCACGACTTCAGATTGGTGCCCGAGGAAACCTCGGTCTCCAATTGTCGGGATTACCTTCTTTCAAAACCTTTTGAGAGAGATTCATTTAAAAGCCAAGCATATGATAAGGACGGGAAGAGAGAAAGAGAGTGGATGAGGTGAGCTTTTCTGCCAAGCTAGCTGCCAAGAAGAGGAATAGATGAATTCGGATGAGTGTATGATGGGAGATCTGGGAAAAGTCTGAGCTCGAGTGAATAGACAAGACTCGGAGTCTGGTGGTTTGAAGTTTATGGAAGCCAAAGAGGTTTTGAGTGTTTTGAGAAGTATAAAGAACATCCTAGAGTGGGAAAAGGTTTTTTTTATTGGAATGGGGTCGCACCCTAGATGGGCGGCCTACGTACTCAACTCTCTGTTGAGATCAGACCTTACGTAGTTCACGGTATTTGGGTTTTGGAAGTTTTGATGTGTGTGGGGTTTAAAGATATTTGAGGTGTTTGAGATTTAGAAGAGTTCGAAGTTTTGAGAAGTTTCGGGTTTGGGATGCTAGTCTGTGAGACGCTCGGGTCTGTGAGACATTTGAAATCTTGAGATGTCGAAGTCTGTGAGACGCTTGGGTATGTGAGACGCTCAGGTCTGTGAGACGCTCGGGTCTGTGAGACGCTCAGGTCTGTGAGACATTCGAATCATTGGAATGACAAAGTCTATGAGACGCTCGGATCCATGAGACATTTAGAGTGTAGGGAAAATTGAAATGGATTTGAAATTGAATTGAAATCAAAGTTGAATTGAAGTTGAGTGGATTTGGAAATTGGATTTATTGAAATTGAAAATGAATTGAATTTGGATTTGAATTTGAATTGAATTTGGAATTGAATTGAGTTTGAATTTGAATGTGGAGTTGAATTGAATTTGAATTTGAATTGAATTAAGAATTGAATGAGTTGGAATTGAATTGAATTGGACTGAATGAATTGGGTTTGAATTGAATTTGGTTTGAATTTGAGTTGGGTCTAAAAAACGGACCGGTCAAAGTTAGACCGAGTCAAAGTGGGATCAAGTCAAAGTGGGGTCAAGGTCAAAGTTAAGATTGGTCGAAGTTCGGGACAAAGTTGGATTGGTCAAAGTGGGATTGGTCAAAGTTCGGATTGGTCAAAGTTTGTACCGGGTCAAAGTTGGGTCAAGGTCAAAGTTTGGATTGGTCAAAGTTGGACCAAGTCAAAGTTCGGGTTGGTCATAATTGGACCGGGTCAAAGTTGGGTCACAGTCAAAGTTTGGATTGGTCAAAGTTGGACCAAGTCAAAGTTCGGGTTGGTCATAATTGGACCGGGTCAAAGTTGGACCGGATTGGGCCTTAGTCAAGGTTTGGGCCGGATTAGGCCTTGGTTGGGCTTTTGGGTTGAATTGGGCCGAATTGGGCCTAGGTTAGGCTTTTGGGTTGAATTGGGCCGGATTGGGCCTTGGTATGGCTTTTGGGTTGAATTGGGCCAGTCAAGGTTTGGGCCTAAATGGGTATGGGTCCGAAATGGGTTTGATGGGCCGAGTTTTGTGAAGGTTGGCCAGGCCAAAATGGGCCGAGCCAAGGTGGGTCAGGTTGAAGTGGGATTTTTGATGTGACCTGAATTAGGTCCAGTTTGGGCTTTTGGTCTGATTGGGTTTATGGTCTTTTTAAAGGAAATACGCTATGGGCCGGATTAGAAACGGGCCTCAAAAAAATGGGCTAAGGAATGGGTTGTTATTGGGCTGATTTGAGACTCATTTCATGGATTTGATTTTTGACATGTTTTGAAGATTTGACTTTTTGGATTTTTGAATTGATTTGGAATTGAATAATTGATTGTGAATTTTATTATGACATTATGGATGATTTGGAAAATTTTAAGGAAAATAGGTATTCCCCACATGGGCCGTGTCTAGGACTCGTATTCATGGAGGATACCCCAACCTAAAGCTTTTTTACAAAGGGGTGACCTATGGGCTAACTAGGGCTTCCTATGTCTTGGGGGCCTCTATATTGGGCTAGACCCAACAATTGCCAAGCTAATCTATAACATGTGGCACATAATAGAGACAAATAGTAATCAAAAGAAGTCGAAGATACACAACCAGATAATATAACATGCATCTTATATCACAAAGTATAGGACATATACATTTGTTTCTCTCCGAAAAAGATTATTAACCTACTATCAGCAGATTCATTGAAAACCCTCATTACTCTTCACGTAGCTTTTATTTACCGCCGGTATAAACTTCCGCAAAGAGGACTAGAGTAAACATAAATCAATGACGAACGCATTAACGATAACGCAGGAGGAACATTTGCGCCAACGAACAACAGACGGGGTAAATATGTCGTTTAGAATCAGACTTGGAAGCATGATTGACAGCAGATATCACTCTTACCAAACAGAGATACATAAACACATCATTTGGCAAAACAAAACTGAGGGATTTAGATTAGAATTGAATACCAGCAACAGAAGTATGTCGGCTTCTTGTAACGACAACGAGAATGAAAAGTGTAGCCACGTGAGCACATGAGCAAACAAAAGTTAGTTCACAAGGAGGGTTAAATAACCGAAAAAAAGTAGGAAAATTTCAAGGGAAGAGGCCGATGATTTAGTAGACGCGGGTGAGTTTGCCTTCCGCTCGAACACAGTGGGTCAAAAGATGAAGGCATATACTCCGATATCAACTCGTGCATAGAGCAGTTAGCTTCTGGTGCGGTGAGATTTGCTTCTATTCCATGTTTAGGGAGCATCCTTCGTGAATGAGATAGAAGAATAGTCAACTTCTGGAAGAAGACCACACAGACTCCATGATGAACATAGTATCAAATTCTGCAAAGGGCTTAAGAGACAAGAAAAAAAAATCGCTAGAAAGGAGAAGGTTAGAAGCAGGTTAGTCTCTTAGCAAATCTGGTATTGAAGGTTTTACCAATCCTGAAACCAAACACACATTCTAGAACTAGTACTTGCAGAGACTCAGAGACACATTTGATTTATTTCGGTGTGAATCGCCAGGTAACAAATGATCGAGTGCAAGGCTCAGATGGTAACATTAGATGTGGTTGAGATTTCCTGCAAATGATTCAGAGATACAAACAACAAAACACACGCAAAAGAAAAAAAAAAGAAAAGAAACGGTCAAGCATTAGTTCGTAGACATTAACATTTTAGCCCAAAGAGATGGTAGGATAAAGTGAAATGAAGTGATAATGAGAGAATACTAATCCTGTTCATGGGTCCGTATTCATGCATGGTTCTACGAATATCCAAGCTTCTGCATCAAATTTCGTTTTCTGAAACCTCCCGTGCAAATCGAAATAAGGATAGCAAGCAATTTCCTCACGCAGAGAACGAACATCTTCCATGAGAAGCTGTCAGGGAGCCCAAATCCCACCACCATGGTCAACTCCAGTCCTGGAGTTCGGTAGAATTGACATCCAAAGTGAAGCCCAAGCAGATACGTACATGCCCTAATCTCTGGTACAATTCCTCTCTCCTTGTTGAGCCGCCGATGACAAACACATCCAGACGAGTGGCCTCAGTTGCGGTTTTGAATTCGTCGGTGGACATGGCACAACAGCGTTTGTAGATGAAATTCAGATGAGTCTGGTGCTTTTGTTTTTCAACTTTTAGTTTGCAGGAGCAGGACAGTCGAACAGAGATGACAGGGAGATGTCCTTCTGGGCGTGTTTCTCTTTTCGGAGGTGAAGATGAGTGGGAGGGGTATGGTGTAGAATAGTCTTCCGATAGTAATGCTGTGCTGATAGAGTTTTCTCGGTGAGAGGATTTTTGGGGACGTGGGTTTGATTTTTCTGATTGCTGGGTTATCGATCTCAAGGTTTTGAATCAAGAGAGGAGAAAATTGTGGAATAGAACACCATATTTAGTAAGAGCACGTGGGGAGGCTCACTGTTATGGTTTTGGTTTTCGATTTTCCGGGGATTTGAAGACATTGCCGACGGTGAATGTTCCAGTGAAGGGAATATGAGTAAAAAAAAAGCATTGTCGCAAGGAAGATGAAGAACATGTTGGCTGGCTTTTTCTTGAGAATGAAGAACAGAGAAGAGAACTGGGAGAACGCTATCTTCGAGAGGAGAGGCGGGGTGAAGTAGATGGAATCGACAGAGGAAGGAGGTCAAGGGGTCGGCCGATGGAGAGGGAAAGGTTTAGGGTTTTTGTTGGGTGGGGGTTGAGTGTAAAGACCATGTCGGGATTTATCAAGATCAGGACCGACAGAAGAGAATGTTAGGGGGGATCGGCTCTTTCAAAAACCATGCCCATGCTGTAGGGTTGTCATCGGCTCTTTCAAAAACATGTCTGTACTGTGGGCTAATCGAGACTGGAGTGGAGCAGTGGACCGACAAAACAACAAAAAAATAAAAATAAAAAATGAGTTCTGCCCATACACAGGTAAATAAAAACGAGTTCTGCCCGTACATGGGTTCGAACTCAAGACCTCCACGTGCTCCCTCCTACACCTTACCCGGCTGAGCTGCAACAATACTTAGTACATCATGGAAACGACCAAAACAAAAGCTATGTAGTGAGCTAAAATAAATTTAAAACGCTCCACCCCCCTCACCAGGGATCGAACCCACGACCAATTGATTGCATGGCGAGTATCTTGACCAACTACGCTGGGTAGAATTTCAATATATTCATGGGAGAGATAATACAAAACCTCTAAATTCGACTGGATAACTTTGTTTTTCAAGAGCTACGAATCCCAAAGAAAGTATATACAATAAAAAGAGATGATTAATCTAATGCATGAAATTATGGAATCTAAAGAGGTTCAAAACATAACGAGGTATAAATAAATAGAAGAGCACATGCACATGAAGCAATAAAATAATGTTCAAGAAATGATGACGCGAACGCATAAAATAAATTAAACAAAATAATGATGGAAATGATGACTAAAAAGTAAATGCTAGAAGGAAATTAAAAGTAGCAATAAATATGATAAGTGATAAAACTAAAGGGGCAGGTTTAAAACCGTGTTGTCGTTGGAAATTCCTTTTCGAAGAATTGTGTTTTTCTGAAATGCTTTGAAAAATGATTTAAGAATTTTGTAAAGAAAAATAATGGTTTCATTTTGGCACGCACGTTAATATGTGTGGAAAAGAAAGGCGACGACCCCTCTTATTGTATTTTATTATTTTGGATTTTGCTTTATGGGGTGAGAATTTTTGGTGTCTACAATATTCAACTAGGTCAGTGCAATAAGTGCAACTCTCTCTCTCTACTATTCAACAAATGCTTCACATTGTTATCATCAAAAGTCTCATTTCATGAATAGAGGGTAACTTTATATTGTGCGCCCTATGGGTTTAGCTCTGATGCATTGCTTGGTCAAAATACATCCCATGATCTAGCTAAGCTTATTATTCACCACATGACCCACTCGATTTCCACACGTAGACACTCCTTTGGGTATCTTTTTTGGCTTCCTCGCATCCTTAACGATACTAATATCCCACTTGAAGGCTGTTAGATTATGATTGTTATATTTATATTATTTGTATTGGTGTGTTTAGCTGGTTAGTTGTACGCTGCGTTTTGGGCTGGTCTGTTGACCGTTGGTCTTGCTAGTATAAGTCTTGTATAGTCATAGTGTGAGGTAGATGAATGTCGCGAGTATTTTGGGATTCTAGGGTTTACTCTGTATCATCCTCCTTCTTCTTCCTTCGTGAGTTTAATCCAAGCCTTCCACGTTGTGTACCAGTTTCAATTGTTTTTCATGGTATCAGAGCAGCAGATCATGGGATCTTGTCTCTGGATTTCTTCTCGCAGCTAAACAATCATTTCCTTCCTTCTTTTTACCAAATTTCAAATATCGCGATTGGCGACCTTGGTCTTCTCTCGATTCTTGCTGGGTTTTCCCACGACTCTTGCTTCTTTCTTTCCTTCTCGGCATCGGTCATCTCTTCGTTTCTCCAGTGACGAATCATGAATGTGCCACCGGAAGACAAAGACAAGAACAAGGAGAAAGAAATCGTCAACGAATCTGAAGCTGGAAATAGCAACGGTGGAAATATCAATGTCGGAGATCCACTGTATCTTTCTAATTCCGACCAACCAGGACAATCCCTCGCCAGCAAGTACGATGGAGGTCCAGGGTTTACCCGTTGGAAACACCAAGTGGAAATTGCCTTGGGGGCAAAGAATAAACTGGGTTTCGTTGAAGGAACCGTGGTGAAGCCGACTGATAACGACGACGATCTTCAGGCCTGGAAGCGATGCGATAGTATGGTGAGGGTATGGCTTCTTATGAGTCTCGACAAACGCGTTGCTGACACCGTGCTCTTCAAATCCTCGGCGGCAGAAATCTGGCAAGATCTTTGTGCCAGGTATGATCAAGTTGATGCGACGCGATTGTTTGAGCTAGAAAGACGGCTCGTGAATACGACGCAAGCTGGGGAAAGTATTGGAGATTACTTTGCGAAACTCAGAGGAATCTGGGATGAATTGGAAGCAACTACAACCCTCCCCATTTGCGCCTGTGCAACCGATAAAGCCTTCAGAGATTACATCAAACCCAGCGCCTGATAAAATTTCTCATGGGTTTGGACGAGAAGTATGCCGGTGCCCGAGAGAGTATTCTGATGATTGCGCCTCTTCCCAGTATAGAACAAGCCTTTTCCATCCTTATTCAACAAGAAAGGCAGAAGGCCTTTACCACCAACACCCCTGTCGAGACAGAAACCCCTGTGGCTTTCTCTGTTAGCCAAACCAGGAAGGGTTTTGGCCGTGGGCAAGGAAATGGGGGCAGACGAAATCTCATTCAGAGGAGAAGTGTTACCAGAAGAATGGCTATCCTCCAGGGTGGCGAGTGGCGAAGGAGAAGCAACATCAGGCGAATGGAGCCAGTGAGCAGAAAGGGGAACCTAGTAAAGACCCTTTCAATGGAGTCCTTACCACGGATCAAGTAAACCAGTTGCTGAGTTACATCAGCAAATCCCAGATCGTCAACAAAGAACAGTCAAGTTCTGAATCGAACTGCAGTTTCATTGGTATGACCACCTCCCAAAATAACTTCAATTTAACTGGAAGTATTTATAATATATTTAATGCTTCTGATAATCATAATATTGAGTTAACTGATTGGGTCATAGATACAGGAGCATCTGATCATATGTGTGGAAATCTCAGTGTTTTCTGTGATGTTATTTTTCTTGATAGACCACACACTGTTGGGATGCCTGATGGGCACCCACAGTTAGTTAATTTAATGGGAAATGTTAAAATTAACAATCTGATAACATTGAAAGATGTTCTTTTCGTGCCAAGTTTTAAATTTGGTTTGATTTCTGTTAGCAAATTGTCTGAACAAATGAATGCCAAGATTTGCTTTGATTCAAATGGATGCTTCTATCAGGATTGTGAACAAAGTGGAGAATTGAAGATTGGTCAGATGCTTAGAGGGCTGTACATTCTTGATAGATTTTGTGATAAGAAAGGAGTTTATAATCGTTTAGTCAATTCTGTAAAGAATGATTCTCACTGTAATAACTCTTTGAGTTTGTGGCACCTTAGACTAGGACACCTGCCAAGGGAGAAAATCTCTAAGTTGGGGCTAGTTGGAGAGAATACTTGTGAGAAATCTTTTGTATGTGAACCTTGTGGTAGGGCCAAAAGCCACAGATTATCTTTCCAATCCAGTTCAATAAAAGCTAAAGACATTTTTGAGTTGATTCACATTGATTTATGGGGCCCCTACAATGAATATACACATGATGGTTTTTGCTATTTTCTCACTATTGTAGATGACAAAAGTCGTGCCACATGGACCCACTTATGCAAGTCCAAATCTGAATGTTTTGGTTTAATTGTCAGTTTCTTTTCCATGGTTGAGAAACAGTTTAAGAAGAGTGTTAAATGTGTAAGAACTGATAATGCCCACGAGCTTGGGAGCTCAAAGGTAGGTGCTGAATATTTTAGGTTAAAAGGGATTAGACATCAAACAACTTGCACCTACACACCGCAACAGAACGGTGTTGCAGAACGAAAACATAGACACATTTTGGAGACAGCTCGGGCTTTGATGTTTCATTCACTTCTCCCCAAGAAATTTTAGGGAGAGAGCATTCTTACTGCCACGTTTCTAATTAATAGGATGCCTCTCACCAGCATAAACAATAAAACACCTTTTGAAATAATCCATGGAGAAAAACCTGATTACTCCACACTTAGAAGCTTTGGGTGTCTCTGTTTTGCGAATATTAATAAGGATCAGCATGATAAATTCCTATCAAGATCTGTTAAATGTGTTCTTTTAGGGTATGCACAAAATAAAAAGGCTTATAAACATTATGACTTAGATAACGACAAGGTCATATTTAACAGAGATGTTCTGTTTCATGAGAAAGTCTACCCTTTCAGATCTGTTCAAGGAATTGGTCTTGACACTCCACCAAGTGACTCCTTCTTGTTTGAGAATGATTGTTTTCCTTTTATTAACATTGATGCAAGTGATGAGAATATAAGACAGGATAGACAGACAGCAACAGAAAGGAAGAAAACAAGGAGAGTTCTCAAGATTCAGCAGATGGTATTTCCACTGAAGAGAACACCATTGAGGAACCTCCTCCAGAAACCACACCAAGGGAAGATGCCATAGTCAGGAAATCAGGAAGGGTCAAACACCCTCCCAAATACCTAGAAGACTTGAAGTCGGTTTGGAAACTGGAAAAAAGTAAGTCCTCAAACTTCTGTATACCTTCTCTGAAATATTAAATGACAGAATTTCTGCTGCATGTTCTGTTAATGTTTGTGGTACTGAAATTGATCCTGATCTCCTTATCATAGATGATAAAGATAGCATAGTTAGGGCTGAATGCCTATTGCTCACAGTAGGAGTCATTCCATCTGATCATACATGTTTGCATGCAAATCTTAATAGTGAAACTGAACCTAGCTGCTATGAAGAGGCTATTAGTGACCCAAGGTGGAAAAGGGCCATGGAAGAGGAATTCCTAGCCCTAGAAAAGAATAACACTTGGGATCTTATTAGGGCTCCTAATGGTATTAAACCTGCCAAATGCAAATGGGTCTACAAGATCAAACATAAGGCTGATGGTAGCATAGAAAGATTTAAGGCTAGGTTAGTTGCAAAAGGGTACACTCAAAGGTATGGCATAGACTACATGGAAACTTTCTCTCCCGTAGTGAAATTTACTACTATCAAAGCATTAATCATTGTTGCTACCAAGAGGGACTGGGTAGTTAGTCAACTGGATATAAATAATGCTTTTCTTCATGGGGACTTAGAAGAAGATGTGTATATGGAAATCCCTCTAGGCCATAAAGAGGAGAAATCTGGAAAGTTGTGCAAACTGAACAAATCTTTGTATGGCCTGAAACAGGCTTCTAGACAGTGGCATCACAAATTAAGTATTCTGCTTAAATCTTTGGGTTTTACACAGTCTCTTAATGATTATTCCCTATTCATTAGAGTGAGAGGAGAGAAAGTATGCTACCTTGCAGTTTATGTGGACGATATCCTGCTAACAGGAAATGATCATACACTAATTGAATCTGTCAAGAAGGCACTGAACCAGAAGTTTAGGATTATAGATCTGGGCAGATTGAATTACTTTCTAGGGATGCAATTTATTCACACAACAGAGGGTATTGTTCTTATGCAGAAAAAATACTGTGAGGATTTACTAAAAGAATTCAATACATCTGATGATAAAGTCTCTGTCAGTCCCCTAAATACTAATCTCAGACTTATGAGTAATGAAGGAAAACCTTTGAAAAACCCTTTTGCCTACCGCAGGCTGGTAGGAAAAATTAGCTACTTATCCCACAGTCGACCAGACCTTTGCTTTACAATACAAGTTCTGAGTCAATTTCTTGGTAGTCCCACAGATGTGCATTTTAAGGCTGCTTTGCATGTGTTGAATTATATTAGAGGAACTGTGAATTATGGATTGCTGTTCAATACAAAGAATGATTTTTCCTTAACAGCTTTCTGTGATTCTGATTGGGCAGGATGTCCAAACACAAGGAGATCCATCAGTGGCTTCTTCATACAGCTTGGAGGATGTCCTCTCTCATGGAAGTGCAAGAAACAGACTACCGTAGCCTTGTCTTCTGCAGAGGCTGAATACAAAGCCATGAGGAGTGTGACCGCGGAACTCAGTTGGATAACAAGGCTGGTACATGAACTGGGAGTAGAGAACATCATTCCAGTCCCTGTAAAGTCTGATAGTCAGGCCGCCATATACATAGCCCGCAATCCAGTCCTCCATGAGAGGACAAAACACATAGAGCTGGACGTCCATTTCGTTAGACAGAAACTACAAGATGGCATGATCAAGCTGGAGTTCGTGAGCTCTAAGGAGCAGCTTGCAGATGTGTTAACAAAGGCTCTGCCAGGAAAGGCTTATCCATTGCAAGTCAGAAAGATGGGCTTGAAGACAGAAGCAGAGTAGTGTAGCGGCTGTTTGATCCTTACTGTTTTTCAAATCTTAGCAGGCTTCTCCTCCTAAGCTTTGAGGGGGGCTGTTAGATTATGATTGTTATATTTATATTATTTGTATTGGTGTGTTTAGCTGGTTAGTTGTACGCTGCGTTTTGGGCTGGTCTGTTGACCGTTGGTCTTGCTAGTATAAGTCTTGTATAGTCATAGTGTGAGGCATATGAATGTCGCGAGTATTTTGGGATTCTAGGGTTTACTCTGTATCATCCTCCTTCTTCTTCCTTCGTGAGTTTAATCCAAGCCTTCCACGTTGTGTACCAGTTTCAATTGTTTTTCAAAGGCTCCCTCAAAATTGACATCTTGATACTAATGTAATGTGCTAGACTCTGTATAGTAAAGCTCCATCATTCCAATGAGAGTTTGTCCAGCACAATACCACTCAGACTGCCCCTTCTCCTTCATATTTAGTCAATCTTCTGAGTGACTCTGTCTTACCAAAGCCCGACTCTTAGAGCAAGATGACACCATCCACAAACTATGTCAGAAGGTTGATCTGCTGATTGATGTCCTGAGACAATGAATGCCACAACCCTTAACACTATCTCTGGTAGCATGTGAATGATCCTGTAGGCAGGTTGAGAGAGTGACTTTGCATCAGCTGGTGGGACTCAGCCAAGAGGTGTTGAAGATAGCCTAACCTTAGCCAACATATCCCACTCTTAACTTGCTTTACCCTTTTAGCGTTATTTTTTATTAACTTTGACATTATTGTGATGTCACTGATTAAAACTTTTTGCCTGTTGACAGACTTCTACACAACCCCTAATGTTGGCAAAGAGAGGGAGCGGTGTATCCTGTAGTTGGTTCATGCTGCTTTTAAACATGTGTTGGTGGTGTGAGTGTCGCAGTGGACATTCATGGTTTTTTTGTTGCTCTCTACCTTTATCTCGTATAATGATGCTTAGGTTTAGGGGGATTTTATCATGCCTGGGCTGTGTTAGGGGGACTTCTGATTATTATACTGAATTTAAGGGGGAACCTAGACAGAGTCGGTTTCCTCTCTATGTTTTTCTTGGTCTGTTTGCTTTCTTTTTTCATGATTTGAGTGATACACTTTGAATTTACCATCATCAAGAAAAAGCGGGAACTTTTTGGACCATTGTTCTTTTGCATATAATGGCCTTAGAATGAGTCTTGAGGCTAGAAGGACTCAACCTAGGAGAAGGAATCTGGGGGTGCAAAGTAACGAAGACCAGACAAGCGAGAATGGGTCCCACGACAAGGAAGAGTCTGACTGAGCAATTAAGTAATTGGATAAGGTGCATGGAGAAGTCAAAGGCGTCGAAAACATCTCAGAGGAAGTTGCACACGGATGATGTTTTCAAGCATCTAACTTCGAAAATAAAGGAAATAGAAGGCAAAGTCCAGTTATCATTGCAGTTTCACCGAGGTATAAGTTGGTTGAGATAGGAAATCTATGTGCCTAACTAACTAATTAAGACGTTTGGAGTAAAATTAAGACAATTTTTATGAAAATATATAAACAACCCTGCTATCATTATAATACCTACCTTTCCCACTAATTATTTAGAAAGATTAGAGATCATTTAGAGAGAGAGAGAGAGAAAATACTTGTATGTTTGATTTAGGTGCTTTAGAAAGTCAAATCTAGCTTAGAGAGCTTTCGAATTCATTTCTTCTAGAATTGTATTAATCTAAGTTTTGAGAAGTGAGGGTAGGAGTTAGACAAAGTCCTTATGTGTAATGCAATTGTGAGAAACTCAATTGTAATTCCCTCAAAGAGTTATCAATACAACTTTGTTATTCATGAGAACATTCCATATGCTTCAGCTATACAAATCTCCTAGAGCTAGTCTGCTTGAGTCTAACATCTTAAACATACCAGATAATAGTAAATTCAAAAAAGAAAATAAAAAAAATCTTCTATCTTTGGGAACTATAACTTTTTCTATATCTTATCCTTCTATTATCTTATTCTATTTAAACACCTAAAACAGCTACTTCCTTTGGAACTAGGTAACTACTCTTGATAACTAATTATAATTTTTTGAAATATCATCGAATTAATGTTTATATGATGTACCATCTGTGTCTGGATGCTTTGGCTACTTTAGACACATGGGTCCGTTTGATGTCACCTATCGTAGTAGCTGTCAAGTGCAAAGTGAATAAAGTGGAAGAGAAAAAGTGGGACCCAGTTCTCAGCTTCCAAAATAAATAAAGTAGAGGAGAAACAATGGGAAAACGTTTACAAAAGTTGACAGCTGTCAAAACAAATAAAGTAGAGGAAAAAAATGAAAAATGTGGCATCTGTGAGGTTGGGGTCATGAAACGAACCCATATTGACAAAGTCTCTTAAATAACCGTATAATGGTTTTCATTATTGACTTTATTACCACTATTATTATACACCGCAAAACTAAATTGGCATTTGAAGTGGTTTCAAATTCTTAATCTGGACTTCCAACAAATTAATAAGGTTCAAACAATTGTATAAATAGAATAATATTTTTAAAGATGATAACACGTTTTTTACCCATTTAATATGAGTACGTGATCATACACTTTCTTTAGTAAGATAAAATTTAATCGAGTGAAAACACAAACAAATCTCAAATTACTGTACTAAGATTTGATAAGCTTAACTCTGATGGTATATATTAGGTTTTAGCAAAATTTCATGAAATGCCACCGGCTAGTTCATAAAATGCTAAAACAAAAAGAAAGTCACAAAATATCACTATATTTTTGCAAAAGTCCATGAGATGGCACTTAGTCATTGTCAAGAAGGATAAAAAATAAAAATATCCCTACTAGTTAACAAAGTACTTTTAAAGTACACAATATGCCCCTAAATGTTAAAAATTAAAAAAATATATATAAAAAATATGAATAAAAATTTTAAAAAATTAAAAGAATTTAAATATCATAAAATTGAAAAAAAGTAAATATTTTCTTGATTTTGTTTAAATTATTTAGCACCATAAAAAAGAATTTAAAGTTTTAAACACATAATTTATATCAATTTTTCTATCAATTTATACCAATAAAGTACCATGATTTACACCATACATTTTTAAATTATCTTTTTCTATCAATTTAAATTATTTATTATAAACTTATTATACTATATTTATAACTAATATTTTTGAAAAATATTTTAAAACGTTATATTCTCTTTTGTAGATAACTAAAAATATTATGTTGCAAAGTTATTTGCAAAATACAATATAAATTTAAAAATAAAATTTTCAAATATTAGTTAATAAATATAAAACAATTTAATTCGAATAAATAACTCAAATTGGTATAAAATAATAATTTAAAAATATATGGAAAAATTATAGTACTTGGTTGGTATCAATTATAGTACTTAATTGGTAGAAAAAATCGTATAAATCATGTGTTTAAAACATTATATTCTTTTTATGATACTGAATATATATTTAAAAACTCTAAGAAATATTTATTTTTTTAATATTTTATGATATTTTTTAATATATTTTTTATTTTAGTTTTCAATTTTTATAATGTTTTATATATTTTTGAGATATTTTAAAGTAGACCGAGGTTTATTTTTTTGTGAATTTTTTAACATTTATGGGTATATTGTGAACTTTAAAAGTATTTTGTTAAGTATTATGGGTATTTTTGCCTTTTTCCTTCTGATGAATGACTATAGTGGAATTTCATGAACTATTACAAAAATATAGTGGCATTTTAGGGCTTTTTTTGACATTTCATGAACTAGCCAAAAATATAGTGACATTTTATAAAATTTCCCTAGATTTTATCATTATGACCGATTAATAGATCCACGCAGTGGATGTATATATACCTACAAGCATGGCAGCTACTTGATATATTCAGTCACCTTTTACTAGTTGTGGGGTCTTCTAGCTCCCACTTGTACCCCAGTTCTCTCGCCTCTAACTTATCTTAGACTCCTTAATTTCACAAAAGTAAGTAGAACACAAGATGAAAGAAATGTGTCGTGGGTTTAGGTTCTTGCCTATGTCTTTGAGTGCTTTAGCACTTTGACAAGATAAAGTATCACATGCATTAGTTATATAAGATAGACTAGGATTGTTGATAAACCCAATGGATTCTTTACCTTTTTCACCTATCAGAAAGACTTAATTACTATAAGTACATAATATTAATATGGTGGTTTTTTAAATTGGATTTTAATAGTCTTTAACAAATATGAAACAACTCCTAACACAAAACTGTAAACTTAATGGGTAAGATAAATTCTTATAACTATATATAACACCTATACTTAACACGCCTTTTATACTCAAAATGTTTATGTGGTCATTCAACGATTATCCACTTGTAACATAGAATTCCTCTTCTTTTTCTTCTTTTCTCTATTTCTTCATTGATTTCACTTGTTGCTTTTGTGGACTGCCCCTCTTTGCTTTCTCTTTACTCAATTCACCTAAATTTCCCTTCAGATACATCATCCTTAAATGCATTCTGAGCATCCACCAACATCATGATAAAAATCTCAAAGTACCAATCCTCACCGATGTATCAAAAGAATTACCACAGGGTAAAACCAAAGCCCTGTGAAGGCATTCATCTTTAGCAAGACGAACTTGACAGATTCAATTGATTTTAGACAAAAGAAAACAAGACGCGTGGACGACACTAATACAAACCCAATAATTATATTAGCCTCATCATTAAGAGAAAGATAATTAAAGCAGTTAGATGTGATGCATATATTGGCTGGATTGTCAATGATTTGAGGGAGAATCTGAACCGTATCATGGATTTGCATTCAGAAAAAAAGTGGGATTTCTCATTGAGATTAATGCGTAACCCACCATGCTTGTGGCTTTGAAGAGACAGAATGTTATAAAATATGATGTTATAATTGTTCCATTGTGATGATTGAGATCTTTAAAGCATGCTTTTAAGAACCAAGAATAGAAATAGACACCTCAAAGGATTCTTACAATAATTAAAATCGTACGGTAGTAAGAGTATCTGATTAAAATAGCTAGATCTCGTAGCACTCATATGATTGTATCAAGTTGGGGAATTAAGCTATTGAGCTCGTTTGGGGAACAGCTTCCAGCAGACAGCTTCTCAATTTTTAAAATCAGCAGACTTCCACCAAATACCCAAAACCAACAGCTAACAGCTTCTGCAAAATCATCAGCAGATAGCTTCTTAATTTTCAGCAGCAGAATCTAACAACTGCCTCTGCTGTTTAAATCATCAGCAGATGTTCCACCAAACACCAAAATCAACAACTGACAGCTTCTGTAAAACCATCAACAGACAACTTCTCAATTTTCAGCAGCAGAACCCAACAGCAGCCCCGAGCAGCTGTCCCCAAAGGAACCCTTGAAATTCTCAATTTTATAACAAAAGTATTGTGTTGATGAGCAACTAGTATCCTTTGGTTGGTTGTACCGCACCCTCTACTTTGTTTCCGCGTATAATATTATATTTGGTCAAACAAGTTAACTGAGTTGTAAATTATTACTTAATTCAGAAAAATTATTAGTTCAAACCTCTTCTCTCTCTTACTAAACACTTTGCTGCCCATAGATTAGTTGATTGCGGCAGATTCTATGTATGGAGGTGGTGAATTGTTATATCAGTCGCTGTCAAGAACCGAGATAAGTTTTATAAACTTCACCGTTCTCCACTTCTTGACGGCCGCCCTACTAAGCATGTGATTAATTAATTACACTAGAATGATCATGAATCAATTGATATCCTTTTCTAATTTTTGTCTCTCTTCTTCACAAATTCTTTGTTATAGGTTATTGTAGCCAAAGATGGTTACACCCAGTTGGTAGGCTGCGCTTTGCTTCGTTTTTTTTAAAGTGTGTCGCGCATTGTTTTTTTCTTTTTTTTTTAAAGATTTTTTTCCTTTTTTATCGTAACATCTTTAAATTGTTATAAATTTTAATATATAGGTCCAAAATGAAAAAATTATATCATTGTTTATATAAATTCAAGCTCTTCAAAACAAGACCAGCCATTGATATGTTTTGACAACATAAAAAAATATTTTTACATGTATATGATGATACACTAAATTATAATATGATTCATTAATTTTTGTATTATGATTCATTAAAATTGATATATTGATTCATTAAGTAATAAGTAGTGAATTTGACGTTTTTAACTTTCCTATGGTGGGTTTTGGGGTGTTTTGTGGGTAGAGTAATCTATAATGGAATTTTTTTGTACTTTATATTGTAGCAACTAACTCGACAGGTTCTTAGGATTTGTGGTAGTGAGTTTATGGTTAGACCTAAGCCCGCCCACTGCTATAACACCCCAACCGGTAATCTCACCATTATCTCCTAACCCGTCTCCATTACCAATACACAAGCAGCGGAAATTCTAATACAACCGAGGGTGAAACAATGTCGTTAGTCACCCACGTGACTAACAAGGCCAATCCAAACTCAATTACAACAAACAAATTACAATATCGGTCTGATGGGTCTTTACGAAACGAATAAACGATACTTACGTACTTACTCAATCCTCAAACTAAAAAAACTTCAATTCATTATATACAATACAATCTAATCAGGACTATACGTGTACAATTCCCAAGTTCATTAATGACCTTTCGGCCTTACAATTCCACAAATCAAATAATTACAGCCTTCACTAATCACTACCCATGCTTAAATGGCAACCCTGTCCTACTCTCGAACGGTGATCGGCTTCATTGTACTTGGAAAATAAAAACGATGCCCCTAGGGGCTTAGCAAAATTGTTGCATATGACTTCCGCATACCCCGCGTAGTAGCGAGGGTACGCCGACTAATTGGCCGAGAGCATGCGGTTCATTTTAATTCAAACAACATGCTAGACAACAATACATTATACATGTATGTCAACACCATTAAAGTTCAATGAAGAACATAAACACTAACACACACATCAAGAGGTTAGTTTCATTTGTTCTTTACTTAGGCTTGAGGGTTTTACCTCGCTATGCTTCGTTTCATTCTACATTAACGCCCACTCACTTGGGTTACACTTACTCAAATCCTCTTACTCTCAAACTCAACTCAATACTCAATACTCAATACTCACATGCTCAATTCTCAATGCTCAATACTCACGGGTACATGTTAAGTCATTACTCATGACCTCCGGGCAGGGTCATACACAAGACCCACCACCGGGCTTTCAAATACCAAAGGGGTTATGCATTTAGCTCCTTAAGTCCACTGATGTCCAATTCTCTACCGGACTACTCAAATTCCCAAACACCTCTCTCGGAGTCATTTCTCAATCTCAAGGGTTAGCCTAGAGGTATCTCTCTTGATGACATCTATTGGCTTAGAGAATTCCACAATGTCTAGTATTCTAAGAATGAAGGTTTTACCCCACTTATTGAACACTCTCATGTTCGTGACATTGTTCGTTTTAGTCGGTTCCTCTCATTAGGGTTTGACTATATCTCTAAGGGGTTTGGTGATCCCTTTCCATGCTTTACCTTACTCAAGGTTCATATTTTGAACAGTTATCAATCCTCTAAATAGAGGTTACTCTCATACTTCCACTAGTAATTACTGTGTGGGTTAAATCGGTTTGGTTCTCTAACCGTTATCGGGAGGTTACTACTCCCGTATACCTTATCACGTTCTAGCGAGTTCATTGGTTTATGTTTCCGTGTATTGGTTCGATAGTTGTAGTGTGTTTCCACAATTTTGTTAGTTTGCAACTTGACTCTCTCTACGAGTCTCAACTCAAACAAGACTCAACTATGAGTCGCACTACCACACACCATCAACATTCAAGCAATTCATTCACAATTCACATTTCATGAATTATACAAACTTTAGTTAAGAGAATACAATCCAACCAACAATGATATAATACAAGCACTAAACACAATCCGATTCGTGCAATTATCTTGTTAGGTGATCACACAATCAAACAAGCACACAAATCAGGTAACCAAGTTAGGATACAGAGCATGAGGAAATCATACCTTTCACCGGGGTTAACTTTACCGGGTGTTCTCATGTTCCTCGGTTCACACTCGTTCCTTGAGTCTTACTCTTGATTCATTGATAATATTTCAAACATCTCCATTAATTTAAAATACTACGGTATGTAGGCTAGGACTCCCGTAATCAACCCTGTTATCCCACTATTCTTTGGTTTAGTTTATGTGCTCTTAAACTCACAACTATCTCAATCACTTCTCATACTTGTTTACACTTCTTAGGACCTTTAAAGGTCACCAAACAACTCCTAAACATCACCTAAAACCAATATCATTCAATCCCTCATGTTTAGAAGCCTTAAAAACACTTTCTGATGAATTTTTACATTGGTCCGGGGTTACAAACCCGGACCAAACACTGAAATCGGTTTCTGGACAGTTTTTGCTATGGTCCGGGTTTGTGTACCGGGATACAAACCCGGACCAACCCCTGTTATGACTTTCTGGTGCGTTTTTTATGTGGTCCGGGTTTGTGCACTGATTTTCCAACCCGGACCACCCCTGGAACTATCAAAATTTATAGTTTTTGGATAGTTTTCAACCCCTAATTCACCCTTAATCATTTCCTAATCTTTCCACATGTTTTCTACATGTTTAAACGCCTCAAAACACTCCTTAAACTACTCCAAATCTTTGGTTTAATCCACCACCCAAATCCTTGCTCAAATTCAACAAATTTAATTCTCACATTCTTGCATTTTGCACACTTGTGCATTTCTACTTCCTTTTGATTGTTCTTACCACTTACCAAACTTATCAAATCACCTAATGATCATTCTCATTCATTCCTACACACTTGCACTTCTAAACCCAAGTTCACTCTCCATTTCCATGACTTGCACACTAGCTCTTTTTTTCTAGTTTTTTCCAATGCACTTCAATACCTATTTGCTACAGATTTTTACACTCCTCTCCCTGGTTCTCCAATCACCATTTCAAGGCTACCACTCAACTCTAAACAGCACTACAAACACCTAGGTTCTCCAATTCACTAAGTCATCTTAAAACACTTATTTTTCTACCAAAATTTTGTCATAACCTCCCCATAAACCTTACATGTCCAAACTCATCTTTTTCACCATTTTCAATCCTAAGCTAGCCACACCCTTACAAGGGTCCTACCAGCACACAATGAATCCTCCAACCTCATCCACATTCCATAAAGCACAATATACTACAATAGCTTAAAAGCTTGGCACTTAAGCCCTTAAATCACAACAGTTCACAATTCTCTCAAATACCAACCAAACACATTACTAGTACAAGTTTTTGGGTTTCATTTATTTTTTTACCCATCCCAAATTCTAAAACAATTAAAACAAATGTTAAGGTAGATTTCTTACCTCAATTCCACAAGTTCTCTCTTAATTCTCCTCTTGCTCCTCCTCTTCTCAAATTCGGTTAAGTGGGAATGGAGTTTCCAAACCCCATCCCAACACCCAAGGAACACAAAACGCATTCAATTAATTCTCTAAACCCTTAGGAAACTCTCATTCAATTATAGGGCTTAAACACAAAGTTAAGGTTTGCCTTTTGGAGCTTTATAAGAGGGGTTCTCACCCTTGAATCAAGAAGGGGGTTATCCCACCATTGGAGGGTTGAAACAAAGCTCAAAATCAATAAGAAAACAAGGCATTACAAGAGGGCAAAAATCGGTCACCAAAGGAGAAGGAAGAAAAATGAGTTTTTCTTAGAGATTTTTACCTTAGGAGATAGAGGAGACTCCAAGCTACTCATTGATGCCATTTTCTCTTCGAAAGGGGAAAACCCATGGAGGTCAACTTCATCCTTTTAGAATTTTAAAAAGAGAGAATGATAGAGGATGATGAGAGGAAGCAGAATATGTGATTATTTTTGTGATTGGAGCTTGTATATAGCTAGAGCATGGAGAGAAAGAGGGAGTAGCCATGGGAGGAGCTCAAGATCGTTCAAACCAGAGAGGGGAGGAAGAAATCGGCTGCGAGGAAGAAAAGAGAGGAAAGAGAAAAGGAAGAAAGGAAAATGAGAGGAGAGAGAAGAGTACTCACCTTTTTATTTTTTCACTTTTTCCCTTTTCTTTCTTCTTTTCTTTCTTTACTTATTAAGAGTCAAATGGAGAGGGATGGTCAACAATAGAAACGGCCCCATTATAACATGTGAGCTGGAGCGTTTTTCGTCTTTTACAGAAAACGCTCGTCTATTTACCCGGTTTTAGCACTATTCAGTAACCGGGCCCATTTTCCAGAATTTTCTCGTTTCTTTATTTTTAGTGGTTATTAAGCTCCCGTTAATGTTTATTTATAGTTATTTAATGAACTATAATTTTTACGGGTTCGTTTGACCACTTAAAGCCACGTTTTTGGGTTTTCTTGAAAAACGTGCACTAAAGCTTTATTAGCATTTTAATACACTATTTGGATCCATTTTCTTCGTGAATTGTTCTCATATATTATTTAGGCATTATTAAGCCTTTTAAATCCATCCAATGCCCTTCTCAAGATTATATTCCTACTAGGGTCACTTAACACTCAATTTAGCGTTTCTTGTTTTTTAAGCGTTTTCCTTTTTCTTTTGGATTTATTCTCTTTACCAAAATTACTTAGGCACTATTAGGCCCTCAATATCATATTAGAGTAATTAATCACCCTAATTAAGTTCGGGGTATTTCAACTGCAAACCCCAAAAATGCCTTCGACGTTTTAGCTTTCTAAGGGTGGGTTTTGGGGTGTTTTAGGGGTAAGGTAATCTATTTGGAATTTGTACTGTATTTTATATTGTACTATCTAACTCAACAAGTTTTTAAGGTTTGTGGTAGTGGGTTTAGGGTCGTTAGACCCTACCACCCACCACTACAAACCCTAAAAATGCCTTTAACGTTTTCAACTTTCCTAAGGTAGGTTTTGGGGTGTTTTTTTTGGGGGGGGGGGGGTAGGGTAATCTGTTTGAAATTTGTTCTGTACTTTATATTGTAGTCAATAACTCGACAGGTTTTTAAGGTTTGTGGTAGCGGGTTTAGGGCCTAAACCCGCCACTACAAACTATAAAAATTCCTTCAATGTTTTTTAGCTATCCTAGGGTGGGTTTTGGGGAGTTTTGAGGGTAGGGTAATCTATTTTGAATTTGTACTGTACTTTATATTGTAGCAACTAACTCGACAGGTTTTTAAGGTTTGTGGTAGCAGGTTTAGGGTCTAACCCTAAACCCGCCACTACAAACCCTAAAAATGCCTTCGACATTTTTTACTTTCCTAGGGTGGGTTTTGGGGTGTTTTGGGGGGTAGGGTAATCTATTTGGAATTTGTCCTGTACTTTATATTGTAGCAACTAAGTCGACAAGTTTTTAAGGTTTGTGGTAGCAGGTTTAAGGTCGACCCTAAACCCGCCACTATAAACCCTAAAAACGCCTTCAGCATTTTTTAGCTATCCTATGGTGGGTATTGAGGTGTTTTGGGGGTAGAGTAATCTGTTTGGAATCGTTTTACAATGTAGCAACTAAACGGGGTTTTTAGGGTTTGTGGTTGTGGGTTTAGGGTCTAACCCTAAACCCGCCACTACAAACCCTAAAAATGCCTTCGGTGTAATGTCTTCGGTGTTTTTTAGCTTTCCTAGGGTAGGTTTTAGGGTATGTGGGGTTAGGGTAATCTATTTGGAAGCTGTTATATACTTTAATGTGAGAATGTAAATATTTTAATGTGAGAAAGTACATGTTTTAATGTGACGATGTACATGTTCAAATTTGAGAATGACATGTTCAATTATGAGAATGTATATGTATTAATAAACATTTGTACATGTTTGTATGACCATCTGTACATGTTTTTATCCTTATATGTATAGGTTTTAATATAAGGATGTACATATTTAATTATTCGTACAGGTTTATATGACCATCTACATGTTTTTAATGCGAGGATGTACATGTTTTTGCGTGAGGATGTACATGTTTTAATGAACATTTGTACAAGTTTGTATGACCATCTGTACAAGTTTTCTTTTACGTTCTGTGCAATATACCCCTTTGCAACCTCCGTTTTACTTTTTTGTAAAAAAAAATACTTGCCAGGTCAGCATATGTAGCCATCCTGGCTACATACAGATGTAGCTAAGACACGTTGCTTCTTCTCCCTCGAAATCAAACTGTTCTTTGACATAGAGGTACCTTCTAGTGGTATCAACGATTGATGTAAAAATTATGTAGCAACCCACAAAATGGGTTGGGCACTCGCTCGGGGGTGGCGCTTCGTTCTCCCTCAACCTAGACTCTAGTCGGTCGCCTATGCACGCTTCTGCCTGTTCACTCTCCATCGGGAATACCCATAAATGATTGGCAAAATGTTTGCTCATAGTTCCTCATGTTGTGATTCGGCCACATTGATCCCCTTCCTTTCTTTAGTTTCTTGAGCAACTGCACAAAATTTGTCTCTATCACATTTGCATGTAACTTCTCTTAGGTTAATGTCTGCAATTCCTGATATGTCGCCTGATAAATCTCTACCAAAATGTTTCATCGTCACCTTGTTTTTCCTTATTATCTGGCTCTCCTCGAACCCTCTCTGTCCCAATCTACGAACTGTTTGTTGTTTCTCCCAGACAATCAATATGCACGCCAAAGTCGGAACAAGGGCGGAGTGATGCCTCTTGGGTAAGCTCTTCTCCTATCTTCCCTAGTGTCAAGACTGTCTGCCAGTGACGGTTCGTTATCTCTGGCTGCTCTTTAAAGAATTCTGCTTCAACAGAGTTGGCCCTGATCTATATCTCTTTGAAATTGACTCCACTCTTACAATGCAAGTGGTTCTGGTCTGAGGACCTTGGATGGAGAATAACTGTCTCCACGCGCTTCAACAGTTGACCTGGGTTTAGACTATGATGAACACGAATTCAAGTGGGTGCCTTTTTGGGTACGAGTCTATGATGTTCCACATCTCCACCGGGATATTGCTTTCGCGGAAGCAGCTACACCCAAAATGGGCAGATTCATGGGGATAATGGAGGATATCTCGGTTGGGGGTATTAACTTGGTGCGGTAGAAGAACCAGCTCAACATCAACCTCTCAGTCCTTTACTCCCTCCCTATGCTTGGAGGTAAGGACTTGACTTCCATTTTGTCCTACGATGATATGCCTGATATTTGTGGATGGTGTGTCCAATTTTTTCATGTTGCGGAGATCTGCACTTACAGATGGATTCCGAGCTACAAGGTGTTCTCATGCAGGATGTGGCTGAACATCGATCTTTACCTGGTGCGTTCCAAGCCAAGAGCAATGCTGCTCCAACTGATTTGCAAAGCCTTCGCCTAGTTAGGAAAATTACAAACATAGTAATTAAACCTAGCTAAACGGGCAAGTGCACCCAATTCGTTGCAATATAACAAGTGTCGTATCCACAAGGAAATTGGTTTCAAAATCCAAGCTTCGGTACTTTAGTAAAACGTAAATGAAAACAGTAAACAGGGGTTTAGCCGGAGGCAAGCTTGGTTGTTTGTCAATGGAAATGCAATAAAACAGTTACCCTAGGATAGTGGGGAATC
The DNA here is from genome assembly GCA_023374045.1 of Limonium bicolor. Lineage (NCBI taxonomy): Eukaryota > Viridiplantae > Streptophyta > Magnoliopsida > Caryophyllales > Plumbaginaceae > Limonium > Limonium bicolor. The sequence continues at coordinate 31,354,119 of CM041778.1, read as the reverse complement.
ACCTAATTCACCCAAAGAATCTCAAAACCATAACTCATTAACTCATTGTCTATTAGAGCTCAGCTCATAAATCCCCAAATCATGGAAAATCCAATTCTTACCTAATTAGTCAAACCCTTTAATTAAAGGAAGTTTAAGTCACCAAGTAGCATTAAGCAAATACTCTTAATCAATAGCCCTAATAATTTACTCCCAAAATCAAGAGAGCAAAAGTTAGGGTTTACCCTTTTTTTTGGTCTAGCTCCAAACTCAAGCTCAACTATTGAATGAAACCACCATAAATGCAATAAGAGATCAATTTAAAGCATTAATTGATATTGAAGGGAATAAAATAAGAGTAATAAATGAGTTAGGATTCTAGCATTCAATGAGCAAAATAGGGTCAAACCCTCATCCTAGGATACAAATGGAACTACTCAGCCATAGATAAAGGAAAGAGAAATGAGAAGGGAGAAATAGCCATTAGAGGAGCTTCCAAGCTTCAATGGAGGTAGAAATCTTCACTCTATTCTCCCTCCTTTCTTCTCTTCTTTTCTCCTCTTCTTTTCTCCCTTGTTTTCACCACTGTCTCTCCTCTCTTTAGCTAGAATCGTGTGTGTAATAGAATGAGGAAGAGTGCCCCAAAATCCAGCATTTTAAAAGATGAATCTGGGCAAAATTCCCGTCCGACCGACCTTGCCAAGGTCGGTCTCGGGGTCGGTCGGACTCTCTGTAAGCGAGGCACATGACATATTTTAAGTTCGACCGATCTTGGATAATGTAGGTCCCAAGGTCGGTCCATTCCAGTATGTTATCGAAGAGTTGGACAAGGTCGGACCGACCTTCCCAAGGTCGGTCCCAAGGTCGGTCAAGACTAGAAAGTTCTTCTTTTGTGCCGGAATTCTCCCGATGCTTCCCATTGGCTGGGCATCCTTCCCGAAGTGCTCGAACATTGATGCATCCTCAAATTAAGCTCTCAGAAATGTACTCATATGAGTATTTACCTATTCGAATATGTCAAAAGTATAAGATCACTAATAATCACAAAAATACTCCATAAAGTGGTGAAATAAGTCATGCACCAAATAAAATGACGGTGAATAAAGACCTTGAGATAGCACTATTTCACCACTTATCACCTAGCTGCATGTCTCTGGCCTTTTACACTCTGACTCTTTGGTGATTAATGATGCCCCTCAAGAGAGACTTAGCAGGCCTGAAAATTCCCCGTATAAAGATGCTAGCTTCCGCCCCCCCCCCCCCCCCCGGGTTCTAAAAACCATAAATTTTGAGTTAGGATAAGTATAATGTATAGTCGATGTAAGTAAGTTAATCGTTCTGTTAGAACGAATATATAATAATGGCTAATCCGAGGTTAGTATATTAATGGGCCAGGGAAGTCAAAAATGATTATCTTATTCTTATTTTCCTTGCTCTTCCTAAATTGATTATAAACATATATACCTTCCTTATTATCTCTTATATTATTAATATTTAAATCATTATCTCAACATTCTATAGACGTTACAACGTCTTTCTAATCCTTAGAGTTCAATTCCTGTTTTACTACTTCTACATTTATTATAGGTTGGTAAGATCCTTATTTTCCTCTGATTTATTTAAATTCTGATTAATCTAGATCTTACTAACGTAATGACATCCCTTTTGTGGGAGTCAATGATTTATTTTATTTCTATTTCCTCCTATATCAAAATAAATATTTTATTATCTCCTTAGATATTTGTGCTCGTCTTTATCTCTTCTTCATTTTATTTCAAAACAATAAATTACTTTTTAATTTCTAATTGGTTGAATCTAGTCCTCTTCCAAGTTACTTACAATCTAATTATTTATCTTGCCTTTCAAATTATTTACAACACTAAATGTTTAATTCATTTTCCTAACCACTTGCGACTATAATTATTTCTTTTCTTTTCTAAACTGATTATGTTTTATCTGGCACTAACTATTTGGATCCCTTTGAATTATTTACAATATTAATTATTTTCTCCTCCTTCAGAATTGATTATTTTTTATTTAATTAATAACGTTCCTTTTGTTTTACAATTTAATTCTATTTAAATCACAATCTTTCCATCATCATTTCCACTTCAATGCCTCGCCATTATACATCTCTTCTCCAAAACTCCAAATTCACGTTCATGGTCCCTAATACAAGATCTCTACTCCTTCCTCTGTTCCTTCAAGTTTCTTCAAGGCTTCTCCCCTGGTGCCGAGTTAGGGTCGTTCAAAGTATAAGTATAATTCTACTATTTGGGGATTACAAAGGTTATGATTCAATTATATTTTTATTTGGGGATTGTTGAAAATGTATATTTTATCCTAGATATCAAGTTCATTAGTGGTGGATGCTATTGGTTGTGGGTGGTATCTGTTCTCGGCTGGACATGGATTCCAGGTAAACATTTGTGCTCATAATTGTTTTCTTGTGTGGTTCGCAATTTATTGACGAACTGTTAAAACCATGATTTAAGGATTTTTGGAGATTGGGAATTATTTTTCCCCTGTGTATTCTGAATTCAATGGTTTTACAATTGGAATTGGTTATTGTTTTTGGGAGACTTTCACTGGATGAATCATTTGGATTGTTGGTACCTTTATGGTGCTCCGTGTAAATTGTTGGTACCTTTATGATACTACGTGAAATTATTGGTACGATGTACCCATTGAATTTTTGCCTGCCGAAATTACTTGCAGTTAAGCTCTATGATCTACTCCTTTAGGTTAAAAGTACCTTCTGAGGGGTGTGCACACTTAAGGACTTAGGGTGAGGTGTAATTTATTGTTGCAGCCCCATTTTGGGTGTCTGTCCGTGTATACTATTGATTGAAATCCTGGTGAAAGTTCTCCCCTGAAATATTTTGGTGAATGTGATTCTTGGAAATGGATTTGACTGGGAAGTGTTGTTTTATGTGTTGTTGGTTTGCAAATACAAAATGAGTTTCAAAATGTATTTTACACAATGAGGAAGTGTTTATTTAATTTCACTGATTTGTGCGGTCCCTTCGTATTTTGTATATTATTTTATGATTGCAGGTAATGGTTGCTGAAGTTGGAAACCGGGATATGCTATCACATAGTTTAGGAATTTGGAGTTATTCTGAATGTTAAAGTGAGATACAATGATTAGTAATGAATTCTTTTGAATTACAATGTTTTGAATTTATTTTTGGTTGATTAAACCCTGAGTACTCAATGGGTATTGAGTGCAGCGGTAACGCCCTGGACAATTTATTTCCGCTGTTGTTCAAGTTAAACTATCAGTTATTATGTTTAAGACAATGTTCTTTGACATTTATAAATCGTGTTTATCATACATTGATTTTGAATGTTGTTTCCGCTGTGTTTCTTTAGTATTTATAGCTATTTATGTTTATTGAAACATTTCTCTAGCATTTGTTAACAACTTGTGATTATATTTATGTCTTTCTAACTCTGTTTTCGAACTGATTCTCACTAGTATGGACCTGTCCGAACGTCCGTTCGGACATACATGTTCGGACAGATCCCGAAACGCATTTTATTTTTCTATCTTTAGTCATGTCCGAATATTTGTCCGAACTTCAATGTTCGAACAGCATGCGAGGATGAATCCAACTTGTAAGTCTCGACTCATGTCCGAACTTATAAGTTCGGACCTATGTTCGGACACTTGGGTTTTTACAGTACGTTTTCTTCTCGGCTTGTGTCTGAACATTAATGTCCGGACACAAGTTCGGGTAAAGGTTGTTTTACAGTTTTAGAGCTTGTTTGAAGTCCATTTTCGAAACCTTTTGCGGTGTTAGATTTGTGGAGACGTGCTCTTTCTTTTAAGGCAAAATCCAGGGTGTTACAAGTTCCCAAGAAGAGATAGAACCCAGTTGATCCAAGAATATTACGGGATCTCTACGTACGTCATGCACCTCACAGAATGACCGGAAGGGCAAGAGGTCGATGGTCTCGACATCTTTGGAACCTTCGTGGGCAATAAGATAAGCCTTGATCTCACTATTCTACCACATGACGCGTCTCTAAGTGAGCCTTGGGGGTGTCAAACGAAGTGAGGATCAAAAGGTGGGGTTGTATGCGCAAGGACTTTGGTCGTGCAGCCCTTGGTCCCTTCATGGGTCATCATGTCTTGGATGTTGGATATTATCTTTTGCTCTATGTTAATCTTTTCTATTTAATCGGTTTATCTCTATTGGACCCTTCAAGGTTTCTTTGTTTTGCTTTATGTTGTTGATTATCTTCAGTTTAGTCGGAGTAATCTAGTGGTCAGTAGGTTTTATCATATTTTAGATTTGGTTAGTCTTGAATGGCTAGTTGTGATGTCCCTAATGCACCTTGCTCTAGGTGCTTCTATGTTGTTGACACTGCCAAGGATCTGTTTATAAGGTTAGGTTGGCCATCCAAGTCGGGCTCGATGTCCTATGCCCTTGGATGGTTGGTTTGTACTAATCAATGTTATTAAAGTTTCAAAAAAATGATAGATGTAAAATTATAATAAAGGGGGAAACCCTTCACCATCGAAATAAATGTATTGTTTCACAACACCAAATTTCCACATTTAGAGGCAATTAAGAAAACCGTAAAATAAATTAATATATAAGTTACAGAGAGATGAGTTGATCCAATCAATTTTGTCTGTACAGTCTACTGGTTTATATCTCAATGGCATGGAATCACATTTAATCTCTATCTCAATCTAAAGTTCTACTTATTATTTAACATATTATTGAATTCATTTTTTCTTTTAAATGTTGATTATTTTTAATAGAAAGGGTACGAATTATAATTACACCATTATTCACCATTATTCGTATCGTTAGAAATAAGATGTATTGTGGATACATTTTACAATTAGTCTTGGCTACATGTGAATGTAGCCAACTTGGTACATCCCTGCGCTGCGTCGGTGTTTTTTTTTAACACCCCCGGCCCGCGTCTTTGTTTTTTGTTTTGTTTTATTTTTTTCTTTTTTATCATAAAAACTTTAAATTATTGTAACTTTTAATATATAAGTCCAAAATGAAAAAAAAATTATATCATTGTTCATCTAAATTCAAGCTCTTTAAAACAAGACCAGTCATAGATATATTTTGACAACTTTAAAAAATATTTTTACACGTATGGAACACAGAACGTAAAAAAAAACTTGTACAGATTATCATACAAACCTGTACAAATGTTCACTAAAACATGTACATCCTCACGTAAAAACATGTGCATCCTCGCATTAAAAGCATATAGATAGTCATATAAACCTGTACGAATCATTAAATATGTACATCCTTACATTAAAACCTGTACATATAAGGAAGAACACTTGTACAAACGGTCATACAAACATGTACATATGACCATACAAACATGTACAGATGTTCATTAAAGAACATGTACATTCTCACATTTAAACATGTACATCGTCACATTAAAACATGTACATTCTCACATTAAAATACGTACACACATCCTCACATTAAAATATCATGGTATATATGTAAAAATATTTTTAAAAAAAGTTGTCAAAACATATCTATGACTGGTCTTGTTTTGAAGAGCTCAAATTTAGATGAATAATGATATAATTTTTTCATTTTGAACTTATATATTACAAGTTACAACAATTTAAAGTTTTTATAATAAAGAGAAAAAAAATTTAAAAAAAAAAATACAAAATGAAAAACAAATCCAGCGCGTGCTCACTCCCTCCGTTTGAACATTTATCATTTCTAACTTAGCTAAATTACAAAATTCTCCCTAGATGTAACTATAGATAGCTAAAGTAGGATGTAGCTAAGAATTTGGGTACATTTTAATAAACTTAAAAAGAGAACACTAACCCCCAAAAAACTAAGTCTATGTTATTTGAATGATTATGTATTAGCGTTTTGTTATAAGTGAATATTATCTTCCATAAAATATATATACCTTATCTAACTATAAAATGAATCTTTTTTTTAGGATGATCAATTATCAATATAGCACTAATATATACTATAAATAGATATACTTTTAAAAGAAAACTCTAACCCTCTAAAAGCTAAATGTTGAGTATTGGTTAATCATAATTAAATATAAAAATATTATTAATTAATATTAGCATAAAGAGTAATCATTTTATCTAAACATTGGGGTTTTTATTATTTACTTTGTATTTGAATTATGTAAAATAATATTTTAAAAAACTCACTGATATTATTTATTAATTTTTATTTTGATACTAACCCTTTTAAATATAAAGGTACTGAAATTATACATATAGATATCTATAAAATTATATAATTTTTTGAAGTCGTTAAAGTAAGTATATACTATAAGTATCTATTTTAAAAATATTGGTGTTTACTTTGAATCATTTAGTTTTTTGAGAGTTTTTATACTTCTACTATATGTTCCTCGGTATAGAAAGCATTGTAAATATATATATATAGAGCTATAAAAACACCACTTTTTAACAGTAATCGATACCAAGCCATTTAACTTTTATATTTTGGCAATTTTTCACTCTACTTACTGCTGAAAATCTTATAGTTCAATTTCTAGTCGTGCTCTCCGCTACCTTTTACAGTCAAATCATTATTATCTTGTCTTCGTAAGAGAGAGTAATATCCTTAGTAATATTATATTGTTTGTGGTCGGTTTGCTAAAGCATTATGGAGAAGGAATGGTACAGTTACTTTAGATATATCGTAGTTGCCTATGAGATTAATCCGCCACCGTTCTTTTCTAACTGCATGTTTGTTTGTGTGCTTTTGTAATTATTTATGTGCTTTTGTAATGATGTTCCTACTATTATGATATATGGTTTTAATCGTGTCCAAATATAAAATTCAAAACCCACATATATTAAACTCAAACCTAATTCGTATAATCCGTTTAATTATATATAAGAAAAAAATTTAGTTAATAAACATTATTTTTTGTAATTCAATGATATTATTAACTTTACTTTAATATAAATTTTGATTTTTAATATTTGTATATTATTAATATTAATATTAAATATTTAATCCATAATTTACAAATATATATTTATTTAAAGTAAAATACCAATCGGGTTAGTGGGTGACACATACTAAAACTAAACCCAACACGGTTATTAAACTGGTCGTGTTCTGGTTGTTTCATTTATTTAATCGTGTCAAATTTTAAAACCCAAACTCGTAAACTTCGTGTCAAATTAGTGTTGGTCAAATGGATCATGTTGAAATTGCCACCTATGCTGCTACATTACTAAACATGTGCTAGTTATTTTTATCAAGGGGCTACCAAGGTAGCAAATTACAATCTAAAGGTTTCACAGCTAGATGAGATCCAGCCAAGATGTAGCACAAGCGAATCACAGCCAAAAGAACATAATAGAAACATATAACAATATGTCTTTCAAGTTCGAAACAGTGCACCAAAGTCGATGTTGGCCCTTAAAGGTGTCGTCCTTTTTTGCACCACTCCAAGACTGGGAATTTCGTTGATGTGGCGACCGACACTCAATTGATGTCCTCCTGCTCAAAGATAAGTTTGTTTGTAGCGCACCAGATGTTGTATGTTGTGTACAAAAAGGTAGCTCTCCACATTTTCTTTGCTTTGTTATTCAGGGATCGATCCCACCAGTGTATGAACGTCTGTTGGATTTCAACACTAGCTTCATATTCAACTCCCCAAAATGTCGGTGAACCCCTTCCCTTTCACTCCCAGCGCGCACCTCATTGAAATCACCTACCAACAAAGTCGATTTGTTATTGTTATCGCGGAAAGCTCTTTGATTCTTGATAAACTTCTCGCCTTCCCTCTACAGTTCTAGGGTTGTATATGAATACTACCACACCCTGAAATTGATTTTGTTTCATGTGCACCTCCATTGTTATCCACCTTTTACTTATTTCATTTTCCTAAGTTGTAATTTCACTTGGTGACCAGGCAACAATCAGTCCCCTCGAATGGCCATCAGTGAAAACCTCAACCCATTATGTTGACGTGCCTGTGCCCTAAAGATTACGTTTTCTATTACATGGTTTTGTGTGGGTCTTCAAGAGACCTATAATTGCTAATTGTGTTCTCTTCTTTCTTTGCAAGATCCCACTTGTCCGCCTTTCTTGATCATCGGATGTTATGGAATGCACTTCCCATCCCCATTGGTACTACACCCGTGGCTTGGTCGGTAGAGGAGTGGTATCCTAAAACCAAAGGTTCTGGGTTCAAAACCTACCCACTACTGTAACTATCAAAAAACCTTTTACTCTTGTGCTGGTTCTTCAAAATTCTGTAGTGTAGAAACTGAATATCACTATTAACATTGAAATGTGAAAGTTTAATCTAGAAGAGGTACTAATCTAGCACTTAGACACTCACAAGTTATATATGAAGATCTGACGGGTTATATATAAGCACTTAAATGAAACAATGAAATCAATACCATTTGAAGATAATAATGATTACAACGTGATAGGGGTTGTTTACAACCTCAGTAAATGCCAAGTGTAAATAGAGGACTAGGGAGTAAATGAGAGGCGGTGAATAATACAACTCTTATTCAGTAGGGTACTTAGCTAACAAAATAAGAGACCTGTAATATAGACTTTATGTATGAACAAATACATATTATAATTGGGCTTCTACTTAGAGTAACAATATCACCTAGTGCTATGGACTGATACCCCCCTTGCGAGTTCAAAGTGGTATGTTGACTCGGCAGTTTGGACCGTATTTCACATAAATGTGTGTGTGTGTGTGGGGGGGGGGGGGCTTTGTGAAGAAATCTACTAATTGGTTATCAATGGAGAGGAACATGGCCTTCACGATGCCATTGTTTATCCTTTCACGTACAAAGAAGAAGTCGAACGCCACATGCTTAGCGCGACTGTGTTGCACTGGGTTGGTGGCTACATAGGTTGCTCCATTGTTGTCGCAATATAGAACTGGTGGATTGTGGAGGGAAATCCCTAATTCAGTTAGGGTTGTCATAGCAAGATGGCTTATGAATGGCAACAGCAAGGGCCTTGAACTCGGCCTCCGTAGAGGAACAAGCCACTATTTGTTGCTTCTTAGAGCTCCAGAAGATGGGATGGCCGCCTAGACAGATGCTCAAACCAGTGATGGATCATCAATCTTTAGGTGATACTTTCCAATCCGAGCTTTAAAATATTGTTAAATCATTCATTGGAGTTGTGTTAAAGTGGACACCAATCTTAGTTGTGGATTTAAGGTACCACAGTAACCTCTTTTAAACTCTAAAATTCACCCCCTTCATCCTTTTATGGCCTTAATTTTCCTTGAAGTTTTAATTTACATAAGCATAAAGAAAATTTTCAACAATTGTTCAGTGTTTGATTTTAAAGATGAAGGGAATAACCACATGTATTGTGTGTGATCATCAACAATCAAAAGAAAATAACAATAACCATCCATACAATTAACATAAGTTGGTCCCGAAAGGTCCATAAACAACATGTCAAAACTTTGCTTAGAAACTTAATTAGAAGGAAATGAGGGAGAACATGACTCTCTTCCCTTGACAACAAGATGAACATAGATCTGGTCGGATATTACTAGATACTAGGAAACATAACATGTTATAGTATGAGTACTAATTTCATAGGAGGGATGGCTCAACCGCCCATTCCATATAACAATGCTAACTTTGGTTGTGTAATTTGTTTGATGTCTAAGATGGAGTGTTGAGAAGGAAACGGATAAACACCATTTTTGACTATTTCTTTGAGGAGAGTCCTATTGGATTTCAGGTCCTTCAACTAAGAACAATCTGAAAAGAACTCGAAAAAATTTCCATCCTTAAAGTATCTACTAACTAAGAGCAAATGCTTTTGTAGATGAGAACATGAAAAATGTCATGCATAATGAAATCAGTTCCCTGATGATATATCTGTAGGTTAGATCCATCTCCCAAGGCTATGATGTCTATCTCACTATAATCAAAATAAGAGAGGTTGAGCATACCAAAGTATCCTGAGAAGTGATGACTACTAGTTATGTCTGGTAACCAGCTCTTCGGATTTGGATGGGATGTAGTCGAGTTAGCAGAAAAAGAAGCTGGTGACTTAGCCTGGTAGGCATATAGTAGAAGCGGTGGTAGCACTGCTTCCCCTCATGGCCATGTTTATCACGTATTTGGCAAGCAGGTCTACCATCTTGATGTCTTGTAAATAAACTGGTTGATTGTTGTTTCCCACGCATGTCACCTATTTGTTGTCTTTGATGAAAATTGGAGTTACGACCTCTTCCTCTTAAGTAAGAGGACTGGCCTCTTGAGTTGTTGTTAAAGTTATTTCCACAATCTCTAGCTATTCCAGTGTAGGTCGTGTATTTGAGGTGTGAATTTGTTACCGAGAGAGCTAGGACTCAGTTGCTAAGAGTTAGTTATGGATTTGACTAGGAGAACAAGGATCTACTCGGGTTAAGATGTTTAAGATTGGACTATATTCAGTAGGAATGCCTTTTATAAGGTAGCATTGGGATTCACACTCAGACATAATGTGACCAGTCATGGCTTGAAAGTCAGAGAGAGCATGGGCTCTGTTGATATAAGAGGTGACATCTTCACTAAGTTTTTTTTATTATCAAGGCTAACTAGAGAATGAGCTAACTGATTTGAGCATTGTTATGAGTTGAGTAGATCTTATGTCGATAAGACCATACTTTAGGTGCAGGTTCTAGGCCTACGGCCTGGGTAACAATGGTGTCACTAAGGAAGAGGAGAAGTATGGTAATGCCCAGCTGATCTAATTGAGTCCAACGGACATGTTCAAGGTTAAAAGAATCATTAACGGTTTCATGTGGGCAGAGAGATGTTCCATTAACAAATTTAAATAGTTCATTACCTTTTTAAGGACTGGGGTGTAAAAGAGAGGCAGCGGATAATACTCCTCTGATTCATTAGGCTAATGTAGCTTACAAATATATAGGACTGTAATATGGACTCTATGTATGAACATATTATAGACTATTGTTGGGCTTCTACTTAGAGTAACAATCCGGCTCTAAGCTATGGGCTAATACTCAGGTTCACGCTTTGTCATGGATGTGTCATCCCTCTTCCTAGAGTTCTCTGACCCCAATTGCAATGGGAAAATGAGCCTCAAATGTAGGCCATGCCAAGTGACAATCATACACCAACAAGAAAATAAGCTGAAAGTGCACCAATTCTCAACGCCACTTGTGCCAGATACAACTGGAAGATTTCGAGATCACCCCACTGGCAAACATCCATGGCAGATGAAAATGTACAATAACCAATACAAGGTTGCCCTGCTCTCTCATTGGCTGGCAAATGACAATCACATTTGAAATATCGTATGAAAATCACTCTTGAAAGGGACATCCTTTTGCTCCCCAGCCGAGAAAGTGACTGAACTAGCCTCTATATACTAACTCATGCATATTTAATGTGGCGTAACTATGAGTTCTAGCCTAAGGAACAATATCTTGTACATAGATTAGTTAATTGGAATTGTAGTGTCTGGGGTGAATGAATATGACATGAACTATTAAGAGACATAACAAACCCCTTGTGCTCCAGTTTTTTCTCTTCATTTCACCTCAAGCGTTCAAACCCTTGACCCATTCGTTGTATTCTAAATGCAATTTACAGGTCCTAGCTAGATTGACCTAGTTTTTGTTCAAATATATAACCAAGTCTCTTTGAACCAACTTTACTTGAATTTGACCCCTTCACCCGCATCTTAACATGCCTTGCGCACGATATACAATATTAGACACAACTCATAACAACAAACCCACATCCTTCTAGTTCCTCACTGACTTCACCTTCCACATCTAGGAGCAGGTTTTATTTATCAGGGGGCTACAAAGTAGCAGTTTAACCATGAAACGGATTATCACTATAATTTTCTTAAGAGCAGGTCTTGAATGATAACCGAATCTCATCCCCATCAAGGATGTTGAGTGAAGATCTCAACAGGAAGCTACATCATGCAGTTCCCCCATACTTTGTTGCACTGACACTCCCAACATACACCAAAGAGGGTGTACCGGACAAGTGGCTTAAGTCACCATGTTTTACCTCTTTTCTTATTGTTCTGACCAAAAGCACATAAACCACAATTTTCCCTCTTGTATTTGATTATTTCCTCATTTTGTTCAAAAGAAGGAAAGAGTAGCTTTGTCAAGAAGGAACCAAGAGCGAGATGATGGCCAAGGAGGACCGAACAACAACCAAATCTGTTGTAACTCGGGAATTAATTGTCCTAGAGCCAAGAGTGAGAAATTTCAAAGAGAAAATAAAAGTATTTGAATTTGCGCTCAACTCAATTGTAAATCGGGTCAGCATCAAAGAATTTACAATTAGTTTTAGTCCAACGTTGACGCAAATCATTACTCGAGCACTTGCTACTAGTGTCAAATGGAAAGCACATCCCTACAATCTAGCCATCAATTGAGGAAGAACCAAGGTCGGTCCTAGATCTGGGAATTAATTGTACATGCCATGCACCAAGCATGTTCCAGAATGTCACATGAAACTCCAACATTCAACATGGTTTATATTTTTTTTTGGGGGGGGGGGGTATGGGAAGCAATGGCCATTAGATTAATAACATACACTAACAATATCTGAAGGAACGTCATTAAGCCAAAACCTCTCCTGTATATGCACCCTATCCAGCCTAGCTAACATATGTGCACCTACATTTTCATCCCTAGGCACCTACACAAAATGAGCTTGATAAAAAAATAGCGTAAGATACAACCTATCCAAAATTAATTGTATACTACCATGCACAACTCCAGCACCATTAACATAGTCTATGTCTGGCCTACAATCCCAAATAAAACAAACATTCCTCCATCCCGCCTGAAGAGCACAATTCACACCCAGCTCCAAAGCACTTGCCTCAACTTCCCCCGGTGATCCGGCCATAGTTCTACCCCTCATAGCTGCACCAACAACTTCATCATTCAGTCCTTTGCATGAGACACCCAATCCAAAAAGATTTGATATGTAACTGCCATCAACATAAACTGCCACACATCCTCGCAAGTCTTCCCTATTTTGAGGACTCTTGGACCCATCCCCTGCCACTTGAAGTAAGCTTTCCGTCTGGCAAAACCCCCACACCATGCTCCTCACCTTCCATGTGTAACCTGACATTTTGAGTACCATATTTTCCACAGAAACAAGACAATATGAGTTAGCTTTAGAATGCTAGCATGGAGGAAAACATGGAGAAACCAATCACGAAAAGCTAGATTTGTATTAAGGAAATTTGGTGGTTTAAAAGCCGCAAACTCCTAAAGACTGGCAACCTCCTGACATGAAACAAAAATATGAAGTAAAGACTCAAACGCCCCACATGTGCAATATGGATCAAGTGATGCACCACATCGATATTGTAAAACCGCACGGCATGGAAAAATTCCATGCTTAACTTTCCATGCAAAGATTCTCACACGGGGAGGTAACTCCCACTTCCAAACTCGGCGCAAGGCCTGACCTTTAGAACTAGACTCTGATCCTGAAGGCGAATCCATCTTGGTAAGCTGAATTGCAAAATATGCCGAGCGCACACTAAAGTCACCTGACTTGGATAGACACCAAGTCCAACAATCAACTTATTGGTCATTCTCATCAATCAGGATTTGAAGGATTGCATCAACATCCACCTTAACAAACCATTATCGTATCAAACTATCCCTCCATGTGAAGGATCTGCTATCAATAAGAGCAGAGACCTTTGCTGAATCATGAACACTTGAAGGTATGAACCAAGGATACACACGCCCTCCTGGTCGACTTGGTACCCAACGATCAAAAATTCTTGTAAAGCTCCCATCAGAGACTAGACGTCGAGCTCCCAAGTTCACCAAATCTTTCACTCCCCAAAGAGCACGCCATATAAGACTTGGTCTACTACTCAACTGTCCATCAAGCAACTCACCTTCAGGATAATACTAAGCTTTCATTAGCTAAGGTTTGGCCTATTAAGTAGACACAAACACTGCTTCACCAGTAATGCTTGGTTAAAATTTGATAAGTCTCAAAAACCTAAACTCTCATGATCTAGACTTTGACATTATTTATCTCATTTCCTCCAATGAATTCCTTTATTTACAATAGAACCGGTCCACCAAAAACAAGCCATTAATTTATACAAGTCAGTAATAACAGTCATAGGAAGCCTAACCACACTCATCACATATGTAGGAATAGCTTGCAAAAAGGATTAATTAAGATTCCCCTACTAGCTTGAGATACTACCCGACTCCATCCCTGAACTCTTTTAACTACTCAATTCCTTACGTATTCAAACATTTTCAATACTACCCCTACCTTACTAGGGAACCTAAGGTATAATCCAAAGTTATTAGCTTCACTAACTCTCAAGACCATAGTTAATTCCCCCTTAACTGGTTGTGGTACACATGTAGACAACATAATACCGGACTTTTCCAAATTTATGTACTATCCAAATGCATCACAAAACTTATCAATCATCCTCGCATGCACCTGAGCATTTTCCTTGGAAGCTTCCCCAAAAAGGACACAATCATCTACAAAAAACAGATTAGTAATGCCTACACCCAGACCTTTAACCTGAAAAACTTTATAAAGACCCACATTTGTAGCCAATATTAAGCTAGAAGCTAAAGCCTCCGTGCAACAAATGAACAAATGTGGAGATAGTGGATCACCCTGCCTTAGCCCACGCTTAGGAAAGAAAGTTTGTCCCGGATTCTCATTAAATTAAAACGGCCATAGCCACAGTGGTCAAGCACTTGCGAACTAGATTAACCCAATTCATATGAAACCCCATTCTTTCCAAAACTACTAAAATAAAACTTTATTTCACCCTATCAAAAACTTTATACATGATAATCTTGTATGCCATTGTTCCCTTACGACTTGCCTTCGAACCCCTCATTATATGGAGCGAATCATGGGCCACCATAACTTGATCAGTTATTAAACACCTACTAACAAATGTAGCTTGACTATCAGTGATAACCATAGGCATAAATTTTTTGACTTGATTAACAAGAATCTTTGAGATAACACGATAAATAGTATTGCACAATGAAATGGGGCGAAAATCAGTGAGAGAACTAGCACCTTGTTTCTTAAGAATAAGAACCAAACGAGTATGATTTACATCTTGGGGAAATGCATTAGAATTTAGAGACGATAAAATAGTATCAAGGAAATCCTCATGAATAATATCCCATTATGTTCGAAAAAATGTACCATTCACCCCGTCGGGAGCGCTTTGCACGAATGCAACTCTTCTAAGAGTAACATATATATTGCACCAAAAGTGTTGGAATCGTGATAGCTAATGTTTGACGCCTAAGTCACATCAGTTGGATAATCGCTGAAGTTTGTTCCACCTAGTGGACATGTGTAGGAAGATTTATGATTAGCCTATCTTTGCTTTTGATCAAACTTATTTGTGTCTCATTTTCTTCTTGTTTAGTGGAAAGCATTCCCGAATATTTAATTAGAGATAGATTATAACCATGTTTTCCAAGCCAAATAATTTTAGTTATATCTTGTGTTGTCACAAGTGAATATAATAATTATTTTGTATTAAATAAATATTATATAGTTATAGGAAAAATACTAAATACAAACAACATTTTTAATACATATCAAATGTACTAATTTTTGTTTTATAAATGTTAAATTATTTTGCTAAATATTAATGTAATTATTTCATTACATATTTTGAGTTTTAAAAAATTAATGTCAATTTTGGCTACGTTCGTTTAGCGTGTTTTGCTTTTTGGCATATCAAAGTTACACATGTTAATATTTTATTGGAGCATATTTAACTTGAATGACCAAAAAGTACACATGTCACTCCACAATACACTAACCACGATGAACTTATTATGAACGCAACAAAACTTGCTTTTGGACGCCTCTATCAAACGAGCCCTTTTTCAAATTTTCAAATATTAAGAATTTCTAAACAAAAAAGAAAAGTATAAAGTAGCCAAGTAGAAAAGCGTAAAGCATGGGTTATCATACGAGGTATCCCCCTTCATGCCTGGAACAGGAATAATGTGCAAAACATTGCGCAGACAGTAGGGGAGGTAATTAAGATAGATGATGACGACAACTCCACCATGGAAAATGCAGAGGTTCAAATTCGAGTTGAGACATCCACTCTCCAGATGCTCAATTCTAAGATCATAGTGAAAGTGGATCATCAATTTCCGGTGAGTATAGTAGAAGTTGATGATCAGTCTCATAACCAAAAGTGCACAGACCCATCCAACAACATTATCCAGATAACAAAAGAAGAAGAAAGCCCACATAGCCAAAAATATTCAAAAATCGTGGACCAGACACTATCTGATCTCGGGGCTGAACAAAATAGGCATAACCTATCACAGGAAAGCGTTCACAGTTCAAATAGCAATAATTCGGTGGATTCCCCATGCAATACTCGTGATGGGGTACGTAGCGGAGGTTTGTCCCAAAAGGAAATTAGGGATCCCAATGAGGAGCAGCTTTTGCTACCCCCTAGCAGTAATACCTAGAGAGAGGAAGAGACAATGAGAGAATTAGAGGAGGACGGCGGACTCACTAACTTTCGCACGCTTTCTTTTAATTTGGAGCAGTTCCCCACTGAGGCTATCGACAAGGTACCTGTCAGGAGTAATAATGTTGCTGGGAGAGAGGAAGTGAATGATAAACTTTCGGAGAGAGAAACACCTATTCCTGAGGCAGTATGTGTCGAGGACCAACAGTCACTAATGGAAGGAATAAGGGGAAGGGAATTTGGTAATCCCGAGGCTACAAATGTAGTACAACACCTCATAATTAATGAAGCTAGCACTGCCCCCGAAACTCCCATGAACAGAGCGCCGGTGCTTTTAGGTGAACATAAATCACCCTCACGTGCCAGCATGTTTGAGGTCTCGGAGAAAGAAGATGGCTTGCTACATGCCGGATCCATAAGCCCAATCCAATTGTCAAAAGGGAACAAGGCTTGGAGCTTTTTGATGAGTTGAACCACAACATTTCGCCAAATACCCAGACTAAGGTACGACTCCCTGCTAGAAATGAAAAAAGATAAATCATAAACATAGAAGCTGAAGCGAAGGAGTGTGTCAACCTTTTGTATCGATTAGGGTGTCATGTCCCAAACCCGGCCCAAACTAAGGATAACCTTCAGAAACAGGTCTAACTGTTTACCCAAAAATAAGAAGATATGTCAGAGGGTTATTGGCTACAAGTTTTTCAGGGGTATGCGCTTTAAGTGATTTGGTTTACAGTATTATGGTAATTCAGGAGGTAGCCATTCATTGGTCCGCTGGATCTTATACAAGAGGGTTGTAGTAGCAGTTAGTGCAGTTCCGTGAGATGTGGTTCTTGGGGAGTCGTCGTCCCGGGTGATATGCCTAGCGTGATTGTGGTCTAATTTGGTGTTGCGTTATTTTAAGTTTTAACTTATTTTCTAGGTGGTGTCAGGGTTCGTGTCGTTTTCTTCTTGTTAGTTTTGAGGGTTGTAGTTGGACGTGGGGTACCCTTTTTCCTCCCTAAATTTTTTCCCATCGCGTTTCACTTACCGAGGTTTTAATGGGGCCCATATTTCCCGTCCTCCTGGTTTTTATCCAGGACATTTTAGCTTAATAAAATTGACTGTATACCTTAATTATCAAAATAAAGTAGTCAAGGAAAGTAAAAAGGCCAAGCGAGAGCGGAACATGAGAGTCATCGTAAACCCTCTCCTTTTTCGTCTCCGACCTAATTTCTAGTTGTTGGGTGTCGAATCGTCATCGTCTACTTGTTACCAATTTCGGGTAGGTCACTTCTCGTGGCTGGAAGTCCTGAGTTTCTACAATTTCTTTTACTTCTTTCCCTCTTCCCCCTTTCTCGTTTGTGTCTCGCTGAAGTTATGGACCATCTGTGAAGTATGGAAGGTCATGCAGACTTACCTATTATGAACAAGAAACCGAAGAATTCATGGAGCTTTGATGCAACTATGGGTAGCGAGTTGGAAAGGCAAATGATTGTGGAGGAACCAGTCCTAAATCAAAATCTGTCCTTCAAGAAGGTAATAACCAGTAAAATTCTGGGTGAAAAAACTGTGTTCGAAAGTGATTTGTTGGATGAGGTGTCGAATGATGAGGAAGATACTAAGGAGGATGAAGACCCAAAGTGCCCAACAATTGTTATTTCTAAGGAACAGAAGCTAAAATACCGTTTGCCATGGCAAGATGTCTTGATTGTCAAATTGTTGGGGAAGAATCTCCCAAAGAACGTACTGAAAGATAGGCTGAAAAACAGATGGAAGTTGAAAGGGGACTTCTTGATGGATGATTTATCCAACGGCTTCTACAAAGTTGTTTTCACTTGCCCAGAGGACGTTCAATTCGTCCTAACAGAGGGGCCATGGCCAATCATGGACCATTACTTAACAATCCGAAGATGGAGACCTAATTTTAACCCTTGTTCTGAAGCTTTGTCGAGTTTGGAAGTTCTGGTGCGCAACCCGGATCTCTCGAATGAGTACTACAACACTGAGTTTTTATTGATTCTGGGATCTAAGGTTGGAAAGGTCAAGAAAGTGGACCTATCTCCATCTTGTTTTGGGAAATCTAGGTTGGCCAGAGTTGCAGTTGAAGTTGATCTGACAAAACCGTTGTTGGCAAAATACAGATTTAGACGCAAGATTATGAAAATCGAATACGAGGGTCTACACCTAGTCTGTTTCAATTGTGGGTGTTATGGTCACAAAGACGATATGTGCCCCCAACGACAGACACGGGACATTTCTCTACAACCAGATGGAGTCAAAATGGTGCAGGAACCGGCAACTGACCAGATTAAACACGTTATCAACGATTACGGTGACTGGATGGTACCAAAGCGTCGCAGTTTAACGAGAAATCGCCAGAATCTGAAGGTTGCCCCAGGAATAATAAGTCACGATTTTCGGTTCTGGAACAAAAGGATAGTGATCGACAAGAACATTCGGGCCTTGATAATGAGGTAGCTAGGGAAGGGGAACATAGGCCTTCAAGTCTAGTTCATGCCCATGCCCTAGATAAATTGGAGCCTTCTCTGCGGAGTTCCGACAGTACGGGGAATCCGGTGGTGATGGGCTACCGAAAACTGACCGCAACGATGGGATGCTGGAAGATAGGGCGACTGGAAAAATTGGAGCTCCAACCCCATATTCACCACAAAGTTTCGAGAATCAACGCGGGAGAGAACTCCAGATTCGGAACAACCCTCGTGGAAGGGATAATACTTGAGTTTGGCCCTTTCTATCCCTTTCTGTTTTAATTATGCTTAACAATATTATGTTTTGGAATGTGTGAGGTGCTTTGAAACCTGGGTTTCACAGAGCCACGAAAGAGTTTTGTCGACTGAAAAACCCAGATATTGTGGCGTTATTTGAACCTAGGATTAGTGGCGATATTGCTGCTTTAGTTTGTTCAAAGTTAGGCTTTGAAGGATGCTTTCGTGTGGATGCAATTGGATTTAAGGGTGGTATCTGGCTTTTATGGAGAAAGCATATTGATATTCATGTAATTTGTTATGATTTACAATATATACACTGTGAAGTTACATCAGATAACTGTCGTTTTTTCCTAACCGCGGTATACGCCAGCCCAAATATCACAATTCAAAGATATTTATGGAGCTAGTTGGATCATGTTCAACCCCTTAGAGACGCACCATGGATCATTGGAGGGGACTTTAATGCAACGCTGTTCGCAAAGGATAGAAATCATTCGTCCAAGGGTAACTATGGTATTGATAAATGTTTTTCGAACTGGTTCTATGATAGACATCTTGTTGATATTAGAGTGTTTGGCAATGGCTTTACTTGGTCTAATGGAAACTATTGTGCTTGTTTAGACAGAGTAGTTGCATCCACTGATTGGTTACATTTATTTCCGGAGGCTAGGTTGGAGGTTCTCCCTAGATTTTCCTCAGATCATAGTGCTATTATTTTGTCGGTTGATCCCCCCGTACATAAGTATAAAAATAGGCAAAGCTTCAAATTTTTAGCTGCTTGGTTTTCCCATCTAAATTTTACTAAGGTTGTTTCTGAAAATTGGATGGAGAGTGATTCTCTGAGCAATTCTTTGGATCGGTTAGGTGCTTTCTTAAAAGATTGGAACAGAGTTGTCTTTGGACTTATTATTTTAAATAAGAAAAGGATTTTGGCTCGATTGAGAGGTATTCAGAGGGCTGTGGATATGGGTAAAGGTGAGCATCTTAGGGGTTTAGAAACCAAACTCTCTAAGGAGTTAGAAGTTTGATTACATAGAAAGGAGTCTTTATGGTTTCAAAAATCTAGGGATAATTGGATTACCTTATGAGACAAAAATACCTCTTTTCCATACTAAAACAAAGATTAGAGGCAGCAAAATAGAATCCTTAAACTTTTGAATACGGATGGCACCTGGGTGAGCGATGAGGAAGGGCTGGGTAAGTTACTGCTGGATTTTTTTAGCAATCACTTTAAGGAAAGTTCTGACTCTCGGATTCCTTTAGAGAGGCATGATTTCCCCCCTTTGAATGATAATGATAAAGTGAATCTTGTGAGTTTAATTACAGATGAGGAAGTAGTCAATGCCCTTAAAGGTATGAAGGCATTTAAGGCCCCGGGTAAGGATGGGTTTCCTGCGGGTTTCTATCAAAGATTCTGGGGTTTGGTGGGTCCTAAAGTGACTGAATTTGTTAGGTTTTCGGTGAGTCAGGGGGTCTTGGACAAAGGGATGAATGATACTATTTTGACTCTTATCCCTAAGGTTGACCACCCTACCATGGTTAGCCAGTTTAGACCAATCTCCCTTTGCAAAGTTCAGTATAAGATCCTTTCTAAGACTTTAGCGAATAGACTTAAACCCTTTATGTCTACATGGGTCTCGGAATGTCAATGTAGCTTTGTGCCCGGCAGGAGCATATTTGAGAACATTATTTTAGTACAAGAAGCTTTGTATTGTATGTAAAACACAAAAGCAAAAGAGGGCTTTGTGGCCATGAAAATTGACTTAGCTAAAGCATATGATTGCCTTTCTTGGGAGTTTATTGATGAGACTTTGATGTGCATTGACTTACCTAGTAGTCTGAAAAATATCATTATGCAGTGTATTACCACGGTGTCGTTTCAGGTGTGTTGGAATGGTAATTTATCTGATTCATTTCCTGCTAGCAGAGGGGTTCGCCAAGGCGATCCTCTCTCTCCTTTTATCTTTGTGTTGTGTATGGAACACCTTTCTTAGCTAATTAATAGGCAGATCATGCAAAAAAAAAACTGGTTTCCTTCATCCTTGGGCAGAAAAAACACTTTTGTGTCTCATGTCTTTTTTGCTGATGATTTAGTCTTACTTGGTAGAGCTAGTCCTAAGCAAGTTATCCTGATGCGTGCGTGTTTAGAAGATTTCTGTAATGCTTCTGGTCTTGTTATTAGTTTTGACAAGTCAAAGCTTTTGGTCTCTAGGAATGTGAGTGATGAAAGGGGAAGAGTACTTAGTCTAGAGGCTGGTATGTCTTACACTAGAAGTTTTGGAAAATATTTGGGTGTCTTTTTGAGGCAAGGGAGGAATGGTAATCAATCTCATAATCAAATTCTTGACAAGGTTAGAAGTAGTCTAGCAGGGTGGAAAAAAACCCTCTCTATGGCTGCTCGTACATGCTTGGTTAAGAGTGTGGTGTCTTCGATACCGATCCATAGTATGCAGTGTCAGCTTCTGCCTGTCTCGGTTTGTGACGAAATTGACTGTATGAGCAGGAACTTTATCTGGGGATAAGATTCGGGTAAAAGAAAAATGCATGATATAGGGTGGGACCAAATCTGTAAACCTAAAGGGAAAGGGGGTTTAGGGCTCCGAAAAATGAGGGAAATGAATCGGGCATGTTTTGGGAAAATTGTATGGAATCTAATTTGTAATCCTAGTAGTTTCTGTTTAAAATCCCTCATCTGTAGATATCCTAATCCAAACACACAAAGATGCTGTAGTAGCTGGAGGAGTATACAAAATTGCTCGGATCTAATCGAGAAGGGTGCGAGATGGGGGGTTAATAATGGAAATACTATACGGTTTTGGACTGATTACTGGCTGATTGAACCTTATTTACTCTCGAAAACCATCAAGGAAGTGCCCAATGAATGGTTGGATGATACAATATCTGCATACTGGTCTTACAATACGGGATGGAATGTAGATAAATTCACAGGTTTCCTTCCTAATTCTGTTTTGAACAAAATCTTTAATGTTGTTATTTATCCTAATGGTGAATCAGATTTTTTGACGTGGGAAGGGGAACGCTCTGGGAACTATAGTGTAAGATCAGCTTATAAGCTGTTATCTGAAAGCAACGATTTGCAACAGAAAGGTGGTATCACCTTTCCCTTTGGTAAGATCTGGAAGCTGCGAGTTCAGGAGAGGGTGAAAGTATTTATGTGAAGAGTAGCCCTGGGAAAAATCATGTCTAATTCAAGACGATTTAGGTTTGGTTTTACATCTGATAATGCTTGTCACTTTTACAGCCAAGAAGAAACAATCCTGCATATTCTCAGAGATTGCCCGATAGCAAGGAAGGTTTGGGATAGATTGGTTTTCTCTGAATCTAAGCTTAAATTTTATACTTTGCAAATATCAGATTGGTTAACAGAATATTTATCAAATACTGATTGTTTTGTGTTTCATGATAAGTGGAAAGTTGTTTTCCCCATTGTGTTTTACATTGTGGAAGTGGCAAAATGCAAAAAAAAAAAAAATTAAGACTGAAAGTAGAATGTTTCTACCCTTGCACACTGTTATTCTAGCTTTATTTTAGAATAGGGAAGCCTGGCCTAGAAAGCTGACCCGCCTAGTTACTCTCAAGCCATTGAAGTTTCTAATATTGGTGTGATACAGAACCGGGTGGTGATGGATAGGGGAGTATATTCTTGGACCCCTCCTGATTATGGCTGGTTGAAATTCACTGATGTGTTGACAGATAAGGTGTAACACCCCGGTTTTTACACCCTAATTTATTTATTTTTTATTTTTTTACTTGTACAAGTTTCTACAATATTTACAGCGGAAGACTAAATAACACCTAAGCCAAACCGGAGTGCTACCGCCACACCCACACCAACTAGTGTGGATGCTAAGGCTAATCCACCTACAACCTAACTCCCGGAACATGCTCCAAGGAGTTTGCCACTTACAAATAAATAAAATTCCTAGTTATGTCGGCGCGTTCCCTTGTCCCAAGCTCAAGAGCAATATCACACAAAGAATCAACTTGACCTGCAACCATAAACACAAATCTGTGGCCAGCAAGCAATCACACAAAGGGGCCACAGGCACAAACCAGAAAACGTCAGCAAAGCTGAGTAACAAATATCACACCCTGTAAAATTCATTCTCTCATTAAAACTCTTTGTATAACAATTAAGCATCAGACAAGCATAGGCAAGCAGTAAGAGTATATCACACAGAAGAGTTTACCTGCCCTTGGATCACATTCGTACCTCGTGAATCAGATAAATCTCAACACCCCACTGGAATCACAAAGTGAAATCCACAACTCTCAATTCTCTGGCCCTATGTCCTTAAGTGTGCACACCCCCTAAGGCTAACCATAGCACATAGAGTAGATCATAGAGCGACCCCAATACATTGGTAGGAGTCAATTAATCAGTCGTCAATACGGCAAGCCATAGAAAATGACTTAAGTTCAGTTGCCAACATAGCTTTCACAATAGGGCTAACCATAGCCAAGTCTCAACACCATCATTCGTCATCCAACCAGTAATCTCAACCACATATGTAAGATCACACACAATCACAAAATTCCAGTTTAGATCACAATTAGCACATATAATAGCTTCACAAATCTTAAAAGAAGTTTTAATCAACCTCTCACATTCTTTATGTAAATAATCAAGGTCACACCATTCCAATGCCTAATAAGGCCTATTCAGATAGTAGGACCCACAGAAATCACACACAAGATTCAAGTTCCTCATTTATAAACTTTAAAGCGCATTAAGTACACTACAAGGTTTCCTCCTGATTTTCCCACTACACCACAATCTAAAACCCCATTCCTAGATCCCTATTTGCCTATAAGGACCAAAACAACCATCAAAGTCAATTTCCAACACACAACTCCACTCATAAAAGCTTAAAGTACATTTTTAACCTTAAACACTATCTGATAATTCGATCTACTTCCCAAACGAGTTTTGATCTGAATTTTTGACCACGCTCCTAAGTTCATATTATAAGAACACCCTCAAAATTTCAACTCAAACCAAGGTCGGAAACTCCCTAGGACAGCTTCTAAAGCTTAAAGCACATTTTTACACCTCTAGCTTTATCTCTTTGTTTTTCTGAGTACCTACGAGCTCCACCATCACCAATAGTCCCCTATAGTCATATATAGTTAGAATATCACAACAAATCACTCAAGATCCCACCAGTTTCAGTCTACACATCCTAAAACACATTTTCACTCATTTTAAAGCTCCTAACAGTTATCCTACTTCCAAAACGAGTTTTGGCTTTATTTTCTCAGCGTATCACCGATTTATCACACTAAAATCACTGGAAAAATTTCAGCTAAAAAAGATGTATGGTTCGAAATATACTGAAGAAGAGATTTAAGGAAGGAAACATGGTTTAAGGTGATTTTTGGGTGAGCATATGAGTTACCTGCACCCTCCTGGCCATGGCTTATCCTTAGATGACTCTTCCCTTGATATTAAACCAGCCAAACAAGCTGTAGGTGGTGCCTTTCCTTGCAGATTATTTTCCTTGCTTTGAGTGTGTAGTTTACACTTGATTTCACTAGGTTTGGCTTGTCTTCTTCTTCCTTTGGTGTGTGGTTGAGTGTGCTGTGTTCTTCCCAGGCTGAGAGTGGCGTGAATGAAGAGAAAAAAAGAGAGAAATGGAGCTGGTGCTTGCTGCCCAAGGCTTGCACAAATTCTACACGTTTTTTTTTTCTTTACTAACAATTTGTTTAATAGGTAGTAATGATTAGCTAGGCATCCTTATCCCCCCTTAGGCCTTAGATTAATGACACTTGGCTCAAATTAATCCTGGCCTTACACCTCCTCTGTCCAGCATTAATTAGAGGGCTTAGGTGTAATGGGTAATTATGGTAGAAAAGACAAAAATACATGAATAGTGAGAGGGTGTGGTACATGTAATTTTCGCCCACCATAAAGCCTTGTTGGGCTTGAAATTTCTTTGGGTATTAAGGCTAGATAAGTGAGGAAAACAATATAGGTATAGGTAACTAAGTGAAATAAATTTTCTAAAGGTAAAAGCTTCCCCGATACTCCGTCGGTCCAGAAACGCTATCTGCTAAAAATATAACTAGTTAAGGTTTCTAATATTTCCTAAGCACTTCTAACCATTATAATTTTTTTTTTCTAAGATTTATCCTTAGCTCGAATCTCCCCAGATACCTTTCCCTGACAGCTTAATAAATATCACAATCTATTCAGTCCTCCAGTTAAATTCACGGTACTCCCGGTAATTCTCTCGGACCGCTAGGATTACCATTAGAGTTTACTAAAAATTCTAGAGTATTACATAAGGCTACAGCCGGAGGAGAGTATGCAGATAGGATTTGTGAAGATCTTTGGGAAACAAAGCGCGTTATACTCGGAGGCGATGGCGTTGGTGTGCGCAGTGAAGTTATCAATAACGTTGCAGCTCAATCAAGTACTTTTCTGTTCAGATTTCTCACAGTTGGTGGAGTTGATCGCTGACTGTCCAAAATATCACTGCTTAAAACCTATAATAGACCACTGTAAATCTTTACTTGCTTGTATTAAGAGGTGTTCTGTGAGTTATACTCCTAGACAATGTAACAGAGTGGCGGATTTACTTGCTAAACTGGGTCGGGGGGAGCGTGCGTGGGAGCCACGTTTTCAATGTCCTTCCAAACTATGTACTACCTCTTATACAAGAGGAAAAAACATTAGTGTCTTTATAAATGAGGCTTGACCTCCGTTCTTTTGACAAAAAAAAAAAGTAGTCAAGCAAAGTTTATATTTATTAAGGTTTTTAGTTAAATACAATATTATAAAGGTCGAGATATTTGTAACTAATTTACTATATACAATTCTACAAATACGGGAAAATGGTGAAATATCTAAGTGCAAAAGATTTTTGAACTTATATGTGCAGCTTTCTGACTAAGTAAAACATATAGTTAGAGCCGTCTTTTTTTTCCTCTTCTTTTCTTTTGTCAGAATGAGGAAAAAGTATGTTACTATAAACGTGTTGAAGCATGTCCTCCCAAAGCTTTATGGATCGATGGTTAACAAAAGTGTGTAATATATTAA
Source organism: Limonium bicolor (assembly GCA_023374045.1). Taxonomy (NCBI): domain Eukaryota; kingdom Viridiplantae; phylum Streptophyta; class Magnoliopsida; order Caryophyllales; family Plumbaginaceae; genus Limonium; species Limonium bicolor. Next base: position 31,327,846 of record CM041778.1, on the reverse strand, counting down.
TGCGCCATTACTTTTAACTAATGCATTATCTTATTCTATTTAATTCTTTCCATGGTAGCTACGCTAGATATTTTATTTTCGACATTCTTTCAATTTAATGTTCGCTACGAAAATATGTTTTTTATAATTAGTATTTTAACTTATATTTTATGATATTAGTTAATAATTTATAGAACAAAAATGTCGAAACAATGATAATAAAAATAAAATGACGTATATCGATTTGGGAACTACTGTGTTAATAAAAAAAGCGTTTTAGCTTAGTTCCCTAATGAATTCTAAAGTTTATAGTGTGTTGATGGACAGTAATGGGCATAACAAAGTTTGGACGTATGAAAATGTTTTAGGTTTTAGAAAAATATTAATATTAAATTATTAATTTTCTGTTTTCCTATTCTTTTAGATATCTATCCAGATTTAAATCTATCTAGATTCTATCTATAGATTTCGAATAGAGGATTAAACATGACATATTAGTGCTTTCTTACTTATCAATCTTATAATTACTATACTACTTTAATGTAAATTTTTATTGATTAAAAAAAAATTTAAATCTCCGGAGCACAATATGATCCGCCCGCCCGGCCCCCCCGCGCATGCTTGTTAATTATCTTTCACATTCTATAAATACACACCTCTTCCCCGTTTCTTCTGTTGCAGCGCCGTTTTAATAACAATTCTTTCCTCATCATGGCATGAAGAGATGAAGCTCAAAACCACAAAACTCAATAACAACCACTTCATCATCATCATCATCATATCCTTAATCTGCATGCTACTCTTTCTAGTCACCGTAATCCATCACCCCAGTAACACTTTCTCCTTATTCACCGGCATCAGCACCCACCGTTACGATGTTCGAGTATTCAACGGGTTTACAAACAACTCATCCCTACCGTTAGTAATCTGGTGCGGCAGCAAGGACACAGATATGGGCGGTAGAGCACTACAGCAAGGTGATGATTACAGCTGGACTCTTGAACTGGGCCACGGTATCTAGTCTCCGTTTGGGGTTTAATGGGGACTAGGAACATCTTCTGCACTATGAAATGGGATCAGAAGAGAAAAAAGTTTGATGCTTTTGAGGTTTCTAGGGATAGATATCGATGTAGACCTCAAAGGATGTGTGTTTGGGTAGTGAAGGAAGATGGGTTTTATTTTAGTAATGATGGGTTTAATTTTAACAAGGATTTCTCATGGACTTAAGGAAAATCATCCATCCATGATCATTTTCCTATTTTTGTAACCATAACCATATGTAGATTGGATCTTACTTACTCATAATTACTCCCTCATCTTCTAAATAAATGATTTCCTAGCTCTGTTTACAAGAATTAAGAAAAAAAGTAACTATTTACCCTTTAATTTTGTATTAGAAATTGAAAAAAAAAATAGAAAAATTGAGTTATGAGAAAAATAGTAAGAATAGAATTGGAAAGTAAAGAAAAAACATAATTTATATATATTAAAAATAATATAAAGAACTAAACAAATCATCTTTAACAACAGGAAATACATAATCCAACCATCATTCTAGAGTTGACCCAGAATTCTTACCCATATTCGTTGATCATGGTAAAAATTCAGAATCTAATTCGAGATAGAAAATTATTAGATTGGTAATGCTGAATATTTCTCTCTAGCTAATAACATACTATACAGTAGAATGTTATAGATCTTTAAAATGTATTGAATTCGATCTCAATTACATTTTCTTTTACAAAGCCAGTTGGAAGTGGTAGGTATATAATTAATCATTCTAGCTAGGTAGCCACTACCACGGAAAATGCATCGAAGCTTTTCAAACTATAAGCAACACTTCCAAATACCATGGTTTCAAAATCGTATAGTGACAATTAAAAAAAATGCGTGTAAGAACAAGCGAATAAGATATTATAAAGTTAAAAATATCAAATAATATATGATAGATAAAAAAACATATTACGTAACATGTCCTGGGGAACTTACTGTTAAGGGAATGTTTTTTTTTTTTTTGGAAACAATACTGTTAAGGGAAACTTATCATTTACTCTTCATAGATAATTTAGGGCATCCACAATGGTGTGGAATCCACTCTAAATTAATAAATAAAAAGATAAAATATGACATGGAAGAGGGAAGTTGTGTGAGAGTTTCTTAACTAAGAACCCCAAAAAGTGGGTGTCTTAGCAAAAGAATAAAGAGATTGTGAGGAGAGAAATAAAATATTATTATTTTGGATGCCCTTAGTCGGATGGAATTTGGTCTTTAGCGTTGTTGCTGCATACAACCGAATCGACATGAACCCAAGAGTTAAAACAAAAATAACATTCATTCTACTACGTCTTGCTATCTAGTCATGCCCCTCCGTCAAAAAGCACAAGTGCTTCGTTTCAGCGGTAAATATTTAATAGCTTAGCTCCGAAGGAACATGATGCATGCTTACCGACGCAAAAATTAAAGGTTTTAGTTGAGACTTTGAGTTGAGTCGGACATGAGTTATAAGTTTTAGAGTAAATTACTCGGAACCCTTGAAGATTGAGCATAATACAGTTAACCCCCTTGTATTTATCATAATTATTGGTAACCACCTTGAGGTTACAGTATCTTTGATTATGAGCCCCTTAACTATAATTTCATTACTAAAACGTTAACCACGTGCTGACCCATCAACTTAATGAATTATTAATGACATGTTTGACAAAAAACAGTGCTTAATCAACATTCTTATTGCCTGAAAAACATTAACACTGCCTCGAAAATGCATCTGAATTGGGATGAAGGAGAATTAAACGATGTTGATTAAATAGTTTGTTTGTCCCGGCTGGCATTAATAATGTGATTAAGCTGATGGGTCAGCATATAGTTAATGTTTTGATAACAAAGTTATAGTTCGGGGGCTCACGGTCAGAGATACCGTAACCTCAAGGTGGTTACCAATAATTATGATAAACACAAGGGGGTTAACCGTATTATGCCCATTCCTCAAGGGGGTTCCGAGTAATTTACACTAAGTTTTAGGCTCTGTTCGGCATCGTTGTTTTGGCAGCATAAATGTAGCATATTTGAGCAGGAATGCGTTGGCATAAATGCAGCATATTTGCTGGCAGGAATGTGCTGGCATAAATGCAGCTGTTTTGAAAACTGCTGTTTGGCAGTGCAGCATATATGCAGCATGTTTGGTTCAGGTAGTAATATATAGTGCGTTTACCGTTTTCGTATTACAATATAATTTATTATATTACACTACGTAACTTTATTTTGTTAGTAAAAATAAATAAAAAAAAATTCACAAACAATAAAACTTTTATTTCTATTATTTAAGCAAAACTTGCAACTCTTAAACAATATATTTTATTATCTAAAATTATATTTTTATTATCTAAAATTTATAATTCTTACAAATATAAAAGCGTAAAAAAAGAGAAAAAGCGTTTCAAATTTTCTGATAATGTTATGTGAATTTATTTAGTGAAATTATAACTTTTAATAATATATAATATTGTTGTAACTTTATATGTTAATAAATTTATATGTATTCATATTTCTATATACTATTTTAATATTTTAATTTATATATCAACAAGTGTGTATATTTATTCGTTTTTTTTATTTTATTAATCTATGTGGTATTATAAATAATATATTATAGATTTGTATTATAAATGTGATTTTTTGTAAATTTGGCTAAAGATGTAGTACTATTTTTTATAAATTATTTAAAGCATTATATAATTTGTAATAAATAAAGTAACTTGTAAAAAAATTCTTTTTTTTAAATCAATAGTCACAGTAATTGCATTATGAAGTGAGTAAAGAAACGGAAGTGAAAGCACGAAAACGAAAAAGTAGCATTTGATGCGGGCATTTATGCTGTCATTTATGCTGACATTTATGCTGACATTTATGCTGTTTTAGGCGAACAACAAAAACAAATAAAAGAGTTCAAAACAGCATATGCTGTCAAAAAATACACATAAAGTGTGCACCCGAACGCATCCTTAATTTGTTTTCAATTCTGTTTATTATCAACATTTTATCATAGAAAAAATATTAATAAATAGTACATATATATTAATATGTCATACATAATTACTTATTAGTTTTAAAACAAATGTATTAATTAATAAATATTGAAAAAAACACTATGGACACTACAAAAAGTTTTTCAACGCTGCAAACATTTTTGAAGAAGATGTATTTTAAAAAAAATAGGTTAAACCGAGTTGAGTTTGGATTAAATAATTTTATAAGATTAGGTTGGAATTGAACCTCACTAAGTACTTTTTTTTGTTGTTGTTAGGTTTTAATACTGGTAAGGTTTATGTGAGATCCTTTTACTGGATCAACTAATGTGGCCAACCACATGTGCCTAGAATATACGAGTGTTAATCCTTCGCCTGAGTTAGAGCCCCTACAAGTCCTTAATCCCTCCAAGATGGCGCCACCCACCACCTCCTCCGCGGAAGTTGAGAAATGGGCGGAGAGAGCATGGGAATTTCTCTCAAAAGTTCGCGAAAAATCTCCACTAATCCAGTGCATAACGAACTACGTCTCCATGGATCTGATGGCCAATACCCTCTTGGCTGCGGGAGCATCTCCAGCAATGGTTCATTCCGTTGAAGAAATCCCTGAGTTCACCCCGGTGGTCGCCGCCCTCTGCGTCAACATCGGAACCCTAACCCTGACTGGTTACCGGCAATGAAATCGGCCGCCGCTACAGCCTCTAGGGAAAAGAAGCCTTGGGTGCTTGACCCGGTGGCGGTCAAGGTTTCTAGATTCCGGATGAAAGCTTGTTTAGAGCTGATTGAGTTAAAGCCGACGGTGATTAGAGGTAACGCTTCTGAAATTATTGCGCTTTCCAGTGAGCTGATTGATATGAAGTCCACTGTGATTGGAGACCAGGGTGAAATTTCCGTCACTACCAGTCCCTCTCACAAGGTGATCGCTTTCCCTCTCGTCTCTTGCTTGTGAGATTGTTGAGATTTTGGGTCTCTGGTTTCAGTATCTTAGGATAGCTTCATGTTACTATTTTCTAGGGGGCTGACAGCCAACATGACTCAAAAGACGCAGTCGAAGCGGCGAAATCCTTGGCGGAATTGACAGGAGCTGTTGTCGCTGTAACTGGAGCGGCAGACTTAATCACTGACGGGAGACGGATTGTATGGGCACTAAATGGCGTTCCCATGTTGCAGCGGATAACGGCGACTGGTTGTGCTGTAACAGCTCTGATTGCCGCATTCGTCTCAGTTGACCCGTCTCGTGCACTGGAGGCCTCAGCCTCAGCGTTATCAGTGTACGGAGTTGCTGCTGAACTCGGGTCACAACTAGCTAATGGACCGGCTTCCTTGCGGGTCAATTTGATCGATTCATTGCATGGACTAAATGAAGAAAGCGTTTCTACCCATGCTTACATAGCTAGTACCTACAAGTGATTAACTACAACTAACTTGCTTGCTTGCCATTGATGACAATGTTCGATTCCCAGTCTAGTCAATGTCAGCAATACCAATCACTTCTGTGCAGTGAATAGCTCTGGTTTGTACTAATTTATCTTGCTTGCTGTCTGTGGATTAAGCTTATTTGTGAGTAGATTGAACTGGTACATAGCATAGCTTGATGTGTATGTGTAGCACTGATCTATATTTTCTGGTTTTAGGATTCATCTATAAAATCTGGCGTACCAACACCGAGGAATTGAATTTGGTTATTTGCTTTCAGATATTGTGTAAAAGCAAGAGAGCAGAACCTCAATATTCAATCTTCCAATTTGGTGGTGTCTTCTTCATAGATTTTCACAAACAAAGATACAATATATAATACTCAACAACACACACAGCACGCACAACCTCATATATTCAATCTTCCAATTCCTGGGGATTTGCCAAGCTTCTTAGTACATCAGATGAATAATCATCCTCAGCAGGCTCTCAGCTCCATCACCTATAGCATGACCCGGAGGCACCAATGGTCTAATCTCCGCAAACCCAAAGGCGTTCGTGAACTTCCCAGTCCCACCAGTAACTGATAGCTTCGACATCGGGCTCCCAATGTGATAGACACCAAAGAAGTTGATGCTGTCTCCATACTCCCCACCCTCTAGCATGGCTGTGAAGGCCATGAGCTGTGTGGTGCCTTCAGCCGAGCTGGCTACATACACGCCCTGAGCCTTTCCCACTGTTTGGGAGCCTAAGCTTGGTGATGCTGTCAAGATGTCATCGATCACTGTTATGGTCCCAAACCCAAGACCTAAGCCATCTGGAGCTAGCTGGACATTGAGGTTCTGGAGATTGTTGTTGTTATTGTTTTGTTGGTGCCTGTAAAGGAAGTGCCAGCTAAACCTGTACCGAGTGGGACTCCGTTCAAACCGCTGAAAGTTGGCATAGCTCCATTACTGTTTGGTACTGCAACGCCATCCTTAGGAGGGCGGAAGCCTAGGGGTCTAGCGAAGGGGACTTGACCACTGTAGATGTTTCCTAGCAGGCCTGTTATTGGGCGTGCTGTGGGGCTACCACCACCGAGGAGGTCATGCATGTACAGCTCAATGATCTTTGCTTCGGGTGTTGCTGCTGCACCTGCTGTAGCCCCTGCCGCTGCTGCACCTGCTGCGGCCCCTGCCGCTGCTGCTCCTGCTGTGGCCCCTGCAGCTGCTGCTCCGGTACTTCCTGGTGATGATCCTCCAGCTCCTGCAGTAGCTGTACCAGCTGTAGAATCAACAGCATTCGCGATTGTTGCTATGAGTAAAAGGATTGCAACGAAAAGGGACATGGGTATCTTATTGTTTGACATGTTTTTTTTTTTGTCTGTAAAGATAAGATTTTGAATGGGGCGGGAGTGGTTGTGCCTTGCCTTATGCCGTTGATTATGTGTTGGAAGGAATGCTCTGATTTGAATGCTGAGAATGAATGTACACTATTGGGTTTAAATAGTGGGAGGAACTGGCGCTGTGATTCAGTTAGTAAGTTCGTGGAGTAGTTGGAATTGCTTGCTGTGGGGGAGGCTGTCCAGTATACTTTACACATCAAAAGGAAAGGGGATGTTGAAGTGGTTGTACTTGATTCAACACAGGTATAGGCCTTCTGGTTAGCCGGGGATGGATTATCCCACACTGATTGGGTGTAAAGGGCTCTGTACTTATCTCAACTCAATTGATTAAACAGTAATCATCCATTTCCTTGTGAATTTGTTAATCATATAAACAGCCGTGGTCTGCCGAATGACTGGTGTGTTCGTATGTTGGGTGCAACCAAACCACGCGTAATTCTTTTATTTCTTGTGACAAACAATACACCACAATAAAAAATAATCAATCCGTTTCAACAATGTAAGAGTGCTACTAATAAATCACTACTCTTCCTAGTTGCCATATATATATATATGTGGGTTAAGACCACTAGAGATATTTGAATCCAATGCGATCTGAGAAAGAATGGTCGCTGTCTGTATCTTGCTGGTACGTCTTGGCAGTGTTAAATCACTCGCTTTGGTGTTAGAGGATGGTCAATGCTCATTTGCCTCTTGATCCATCACCTTTGATTGTCTCAAAACTGGGGATATCAATTTCCACACTACATAACAAACAGAATCAAGAAGGTTCTCACTACATATTTAAGATACAAATACAGCTTTGCATGTGGGGAAGTACTTACAGTAGATTGTGGCTGCGAACCACTCGTTGATGATCTTAACCCAAGTGCTGGCCCAGCCGATATCTATGCTCCAACTGAAGAATAAAGTGGTTACAAACAGTAGAAGAACCCAAACTAGGACTAGAAAAATTCGTGTAACAGGGGTTTTGTTCTTTACTTTTTGGTGGAGCTGTTCAAGTTCCAGTTGATGAACAACATGGCAAAGTACATGGCTCCTAACGAAAATGTCAAGTGGAAGAAGCCATAGCCGTATGGAATATCATCCTCTTCCTCTTGGGTTTCATCCTTCCGGAACTTAAAAGGGAAACACAGACAGAATTCAATCAGGAATCAACAGAAATAGATAGACCTCTGCGTTGACAGTGATCAACCACCTCACCTGGAAGGACTCTGAATCAATTCCTGTTGAAAAAGTTGCCATAACAATTGCGCAAATTGCAATTAGGAAGCTCTGCCACCAGTTCACAGAAAAGAATAAGATTAAGCTACTACTACATGTCAGTCGTCGTTGAAACTAAACCGACTGTAAAGTATGCAATTCAAACCCTTATGAATGCTTACAAGAATAGTCATCCAATCATGGTGATGATGTGCTTTTTCTTTGTTATGATGAGGGCTGCATTTATTGCCTGCTGGCTCACTGTAATTCACACAAATAAGTAAGCAAAAGAATTAGCTACTATATATGTTCTTCAAGCAGTTGTACAACTAAGAAAGACTAATAACCATAACCAACCTTCTTATGGCGGACCAGCATAGGAAAACAGTATAAGCTACCATTATCCCTGAAGACAGAAGACCTCTGTTCACCTGCACCCAAACACACATATTAAGAGAATATAGCAGGCAGGAATGAACTTCCGTTGAGATGATGTGATTGATTGAGCACCTTTGAATTCAAGGACACAGCCATCATGACTAGAAGCAACACAACTGTCCAAGTGATGAAGAATAGGTTGAGTGAGCATGAAGAGCTCGGCACGTATAACATGTACATCAATCCGATTCCAAATATAGAACCCACATACATGATTGTCGATACAAATGTCCCAAGTATGCGCCTACAAGAAATTTCACATGAGGATTCCATTTGTTTAAATATAATATTCAAGCAGGAGCAGAGACACAGATGGCAATGTATGACCGACCTCTGCTTGGTCTTCTTCTTATCATCAGGCATCCAGCACTTATTCCACCAAGCGATAAACTGAATTACGCTAATCAGTTGGAGAGCAAGGAAAATCCTACATACCCAAAAGCCAGAATTGTCAGAATGTTGTTTAATTATGTCCTTGGCCAAATCACTATATGTCAATGTCTAAAACTATCTTGAAAGGTCTGTCTATACAAGGAAAAGGACTTAATTAAACATTACCCTGCACCAATTCGTGCAACCTCGCCTGCGAGTAAAAACAGAAGGAGGCCTTTGTCAGCTATGTAGCTTAGAAGCAAATCAAGTGAAAGTTACGAAATGTTGTTACGCAAATAAGATGCCGAGCAATCAAGATGACTATTGGATTGCAACTTCAGTTCACTGGATCATTAATCTTCTTACCGTAGATATGAACAATATCCGGTGAAAAGAAGAAAGGAGAAACCACAGATGCAACTAAAAGAGCTAATTTCACAGCCCAACATCTTGAGTGCCATTTACTTCTGGCATCATCTAATTTCTTGGTCGTAACTGATGTGACAAACATTAGGAAGAAGAACATCTGAAATCACACCTCTGTCAAGGATCAAAAACTAAATACAATAGGGGAAGGTCCATAGAACCATAATATACTAATTAAGTGAGTATTAGTCTTGCTTTTAATGAGGATACAAAGCACCCAAAACTTGTACGAAGTACTCCCACAGTATGAAAGCACTCATAACCCTTCTCCCCGCAAGTTTTGAGATCTGCAAGGGAACATCAAATCAAATGTATTTAGCAGCAGCTATTGATGAAGAGTGAGGGAGTTATCTTGTATAAATGGAATATTTGACTTACAATGGTGTGGGAAAATCCTTTGGCCGTAATCACGAACGAACCATGCAATCAGATTAGTCAGTAGGAATATAATCCCGTAGTAATACCTAGCTCTTAGGGATTTCTTTTTCTCCAAGGAGCAATCAATGTTGTTGTTCTTCCCTTCTATTATTAGATCATCCAAAGAAACAACCACTACTGCTTCTTCTTTTTCAATTTTTGGGTTTGATCTTGAATCCTTGTCCTCCTTTGGCTTGGCGTTATTCACATTCATTTGGAATTTGAAAGAATCTTGATCAAGGGGTTATTAGTTCCTTCTACACACAAAAGCAAAAGCAATTAGTTTCTGATTAGTTCATTTCAAGTCTATCGATCCTCCATTTGTATACCCCTGTTCCTTTTTCTCTTTTCACTTATAGTGGTGCTTGACTTGTGTAAGTAAAAGTGAAAGAAACGTACAGCAGAAATTCTTGTAGTGTTCAGCCATTCGACACTGAAGTGACTCTTCTTACGGACTCTGCTTACATTATCAAAACCTACATTGCGTAATATAGAGAAGAATGAAGATCTTCTTACCTTTCTGTCACGGCTGGCTGGCAGGAAGAAAACACCACTGAAACGGGCCGGCTTCTTTATTGCTACTCAATCTTGTGATCAGCAAGAAAGGAAGCGAAAGAACCCAAGTGCCGCTATAACAATAAAATTTGAATGTCTGCGAACCAATTTGCTAAGAACTCACCCAGCACACACACACACTGTCTCTCCCACTCCCTTTATGGTTCTACACTACTACAGTACTACTGTCTGGCCTTATAAGAATGAAACACCCGCATGGAAATGACCAAATCGACAAGTAATCTAATTTTCTTTTCCTACTTTTTCGCCCTAATTAATAAAATAAGTGAAAGATGAAAAGAAAGCGCGCGGCAGTTGGGTAATGGGAATTGTTTACAATTACTTCAGCTAAATTTTGGATTAAAAAGGGGTTCGACGGCGGCCCTTTTTCGAAATTTCCGATCATCCCCACGCCGCGCCGACGTCTTTTGGTAAATTTAACCACACATGTAATCTATTTATAAATTTGATATCGTTTGGTTTGGTTACTAAACACTCAACTGCAGTTCTACAAAGAAGACCTGCTATTCGCACAAATTTACAGATGGATTTTGATGAACTAATCGACACCTGGCCTGGTAATGGTAGCTCTCGGGTTCACTTACAATTTTTACTGCTGAACAAGTGTGTATGTGTTGTGGTTGGTTGGTCATTAGTGACTTCTCCATGTGCAACATTAGTCAATGAGATTGTGCATTCCTGGGAAAATCAAACAACTGGTGTTTGTGTTTCCTTGCAAGTCTTAGAATTCGTCCAAACTAGAAGAAGACGTTTTGTTGTTAGGTAGGAATTATTATTATACGAAACTCAGGGAAAAGGGCAAGTAAAGAAAGAAGAAAGGGCTAGATGAAACATTCCTGTGACCTTCTAGGTGGGGGTCTTTACAGTTGTCCAAACGACGCGGTTCTTTTAAAATTAGGGGAACCCGCCCACACACAACTCTACTGACCGTTGGCCGCAACAGAAGTGGTGCTCGAGGCCCTTTATAATTAATTAGTCAAGACATTTGTCGCCATCATGTATAATATAAACAATTGTATCTTAATATATAAAAATATAATACTACCTCTGTCCCATCATAAGTGTTATGTTTGCTTTCGACATGTTTTTTCAATTAAATATTAAACCTATAAGATAAAATAATTTTTTAAAATTAAGTTGTATAATATATAGTTTTTCACATAAAGATTCCATTATTAAACATAGATTTATAAAAATATATTATCTTACAGATTAAATATTAAAGTCAAACGATACATCCAAATAATAAACTGGACATTTTGTCTGGGACGAAGGGAGTAATGAAAATTATACATTTAAGGTTTATTCGGACTTTGAAGCCCATTGTGTTTGCTTAAAGTAAATACTATTAGTTTGGCTACACCAATTAAAAATGTGATAATTCACGATATACCCCTGTTTTCTTTCGTAATTCACAATATACCTCTATTGGTTTTCATAATTCAACTTTAAACATGTTTAAACGTTGTCTAAAATTGATGAAACTTTACATGGATGATGCTAAAGTATTATATTTTGGTCCAATATCAAATTTGAAGTATTTTAAGCTCATATGTGACATATGGGACCCAATGAACATGTCACAATTTTCATTGGGTCCCACAAGTCACATGTGAGCTTAAAAAACTTCAAATTGATATGGACCAAAATATAACACTTTCGCATCGTCCATGTAAAGTTTCATCAATTTTGGACAATATTTAAGCATGTTTAAAGTTGAATTACGAAACCAACAGGGGTATATTGTGAATTACGAAAGAAAACAGGGGTATCTCGTGAATTTTCCCATTAAAAATTATCACTTGTTAAGATACAAATTGTGACCCCGGTCACTTAAAGAGTCACACCCAACCTGCCCGACCCGCGACAATAATCAATCACATCATGATCTTTAGGGCATCCACAATAAGGAAAGTTGATTCCACTCACTAAAAAATACTATTTTTATTTTTTCTCTCACATTCTTACTTCATATATCAATAAGAACATTCTCTCTCCAGGTTGTTAATTAAGAAACCCTCCCACATCTTCTCTCCTCCATCTCGTCATTATCTTTTTTTCTTTTGTACTATCATGAGTGGAATCCACACCATTGTGGATGCCTGCAGAAATCTAGGGTATTATTAATTGACGTTCTTCCATCTGTTGTTTGAATACTTGTTAGTGAATGATTAGTGGAGTCCATTGTGAGATATGTCACTGATCCCTAGCCAGGAGTATGATTCTATTCAACGATGGGCAGATAGGTCTAATAGCAACCTAGCTGATATTGTGGATCACATGGATTCTTTATGATGCAAAAACTCAAGTTAGACATTAGCCTAATTTTACTCTCCTTGATTTTATTGATTCTAAAACAGTTATGTTAACGGCTCTTCCATATGTATAACCTGTGGCAGGTTTGTATAAACTTTTCATCCTTCTGGTTTTGTCAAAATCATAACACTACGATCACAAGGAAGAAGGGTCAGTTTTTTGTTGTTGGGGGTATATTCAGGAGCGACGAATGACATCTCCTCCTCTATGCTTTCAACAATCAAACGACGTTGAATTACTGTGATGTCTTAGCTGAAATACTAGTTATCAAATTTGAAAAGAAATATAAAGTTGTTATAAATGGTGAATGTCTATGTTGCCCATATTAGGTTATTTCCTTACTTCTGTATAAATAGAGATCATTGTACTCAGTTATTATGTAATGAAAACCCTATTGTCGTTCTACCTTCCTCTGTTCTCTCTCCTTAAAACACGTTATCAGCATGCTCTAAATTTTCTAAAGTAATTTGGTTCTCTTCCGTCACCATTATCCACAATAGATTGTAAGAAATAATCCTCTGTGAAGAAAGTCATCGATGGATGGTGAAGATGTATGTCTTATCGATAGTGCAGCAACGCACACGAGTCTTAAGCATAAGAAATATTTTTCGTATTTGGGAAATTATGCGGCAACGGTAACTACCATATCTGGTAGTATGCGTATTATTGAAGGGTGTGGAAAAGCTAATATTATTTTACCTGAAGGAATAAAAATATGCATTGAAAATGCATTGTTTTCCAGCATGTCTCAAAGAAACTTGTTGAGTTTCATTGATACACGCCGGAATGGGTATCACATTAAGACGGGGAATGATGGAAATTATGAATATATTGGCATCACAAAAGTGATAGTTGGAAAAAGATAAATCTTGGAAAAGTTGGTTGCTATTTCCTCTGAGTTGTACCCTGCGTATATCAACACAACGGTAATACATGTTGTTGAAAAATTGTAATATTTTAATGATTTCAAAACTTGGTATGACCGATTAGGTCATCCTGGTTTAATCATGATGTGAAGAATTATAGAAAGTTCATGTGGTTACATGTTGAAAAACTAAAGGTTTTTCAACTAAATAGTTTTTCATATATTGCTTGTTCTGAAGGAAAGTTAATTATAAGACCATCACCAGTTAAACTTGAGACAAAGCCAATTGCTTTTCTCGAAAGGATTCAGGATGATATATACGGACCTATCCATCGACCATGTGGACCATTTAGATATTTCCTGGTTTTGATAGATGCATCAACCAGATGGTCACATGTTAGTTTATTATCAACCCGTAATATGGCATTTAGAAGATTATTGGCTCAGCTGATTCGATTGCAAGCCAATTTTCCCGATAATCAAATCAAGTCATACGCATGGATAATGCTGGTGAATATACCTCCAATCCTTCAATGACTATGGCATGTCCATTGGAATAACCATTGAACATCTAGTAGCACATGTCAATACCCAAAATGGTTTGGTAGAATCTTTGATCAAACGTCTGCAATTAATTGCAACACTGTTCTAATGAGATCAAAACTCCCAGTATCTGCTTGGGGACATGCAATATTACATGCAGTTACTTTGATTCGCATAAGGCCAACAAGTCAAAATAAGTTATCACCATTGCAAATGGTTACAGGTCAAGAACCAAATATCTCTCATTTAAGAATATTTTGTTGTGCTATATATGTTCCTATACTTCCACCGCAAAGAACCAAAATGGGGCCTCAGAGAAGAATGAGAATATATGTTGGGTTTGAATCTGCCTCGTTTATTAAATATCTTTAGCCTACAACTGGGGACTAGTTTACAACTTGATTTGCTGACTATCATTTTGATGAGTCACATTTCTCACCATTAAGGGGAGAAAATAAGCAATTGGTAGAGGAGATTACATAGAATGAACCGTCATTACTACTAGGGGTGAGCATTAAGTTTGGATATTTTGGATTTATCTAAAAACCGAATTAACTGAATTTTTCTAGATTTTTAACCGAATTTTGTAACCAAATTTTTGGTTACAATTTTGGTTAATCAAATTATCCAAATTATAATTTGGTTTGGATTTTGGTTTGACTTTGTCTAATTCGGTTAACCGAATTATCCAAAAAAAATTAAATAGTATTCCCTTTTCTAATTCTATTTAGTGACAAATAATCAAACAAACCATAAATTTCAGTTGGTTGAAATCCAAACTAGCTAAAATTTGAATTTCGGTTCGATTTTTGGTTGCTCACTATAAAAAATTCAAATTTTGGATAATTTGGATAACTGTTAATTTGGTTTTGGTGTTAATTTAGATAATTTGGTTTTTAACCCAAATGACCGAAATCTATTTTTTTTTTAACAATGTGGATTTTGGTTAACCAAATTATCCAACCCCTAATTACTACATTACGATCCTCGCACTAAGCAATATGAACTAGACGTTCAACATATTATAAATCTTCAAAAGCTAGCAAACCAATTGCCTAACGCATTTACTGACCAAATCAAGTGACAAAGTCATATGTGTCAACTGCAAACGCTCCTGCTAGAATTGTTGTCTAAGGAGGACAGGTTGCAAATAAGTCTAACACACGTATAAAGCGTGGTAGACCAGTCGGTTCCAAAGATAAAACCCTCGAAACGAAAGGGATCATGCATTAAAGATGGCCTAAGTGAGAAGGGTGAGACTCTAGAAGAGTCTATAGACATGACAGTTGCAGAAATGTAGAAAAATCAGGTACCTGAACGAATATGTATAATGAAGAGATCTCGATCAACCATGTCATGACTAGAATTCGATGGAACTGACATGAAATCAACGTCGATGAAATTTTTGCATATAATGTAGTGCTACTTGTTATGAATAATGAAGAGGATCGTGAACCAAAGGTTGTCGAAGAATGTAGACAAAGAAATGATTGACCAAAATGGAAAGATGTTGTTGAAGCAGAACTAAACTCACTTCAAAAACGATAGGTTTTTTTATCAGTGGTCCATACACCTAGTAAGGTAAAAACCAGTTGGTTATAAATGGGTGTTTGTGCTAAAACGAAATGAAAAAATGAAGTAGTTAGATACAAAGCTTGTCTAGTTGCACAAGGTTTTAGTTTAAGACCTGGTATTGACTATGAAGAAACTTATTCCCCAGTTATGGATGCCACAAATTTTAGATACTTGATTAGTTTGGCAATCCAAGAAAATTTTGAGTTCGTTTAATGGATGCGGTTACAACCTATCTATATGAATCGCTTGATAGCGACATTTATCTTAGGTTACTATAGGGATTTTTGTGTGAAGCATTTAAATCAAACTAAAGAAAAATTCTCTATTAAATTGAATTAATCCCTCTTGGACTAAACAGTTGGGCCGTATGTGGTATAATCGCCTCAATGAATTCTTGCTTAATAAAGGCTATAAGAATGACTCGATTTGTCGCTATACATTCATAAAGAAAAGTGGATATGGGATTGTCATAATTGCAATCTATGTTGATGACCTCAACATAATTGGAAGATCTACAGAACTTCAACCGTTGATGTTTAATAGCATAATTTGAAATGAAAGATCTTGGTAAGACAAAGTTCTGCCTGTGGGATATTTTTTCATCAGACTCAATATATTACAAAGGTGTTAAAAAGATTTTATATGGACCATGCTCATCTATTAAGCTCCCCAATGGTTGTTAACTCTCTAGATGTAAACAAGGACCCATTTACACCACGTGAAAGTGAGAAAGAATTACTTGGTCCTGAAGTCCCATATCTAAGTGTTATTGGAGCATTAATGTATTTGGCGTGATATACTTGACCTGGTATATAGCATTCTCTGTAAATTTGTTAGCAAGATATAGCTCTGCTCCTATTAAAAGACATTGGAATGGTGTTAAGCAAGTACTTCGTTATCTTCGAGGTACAATGGATAGGGATTATTCTTTTAAAGATACCTGAGTCCAATTTAGTAGATTATGCTCATGTTGGCTACCTATTTGATCCCCGCAACGCAAGATCACAAACAGGGTATGTTTTACTAATGGAGGTATGGCTATATACAGGGAAGTCTACAAAGCAAACAAGTGTCCCCCCTTCTCCAATCATGCAGAAATTCTAGCGATGCATGATGCTAGTCGAGAATGTGTTTGGTTGAGATCCATGATCCAGCATGTACAAGAGACGTGTGGCCTATCTTTTGATCATAAAATTCCCACAGTGTTATATGAAGACAATGTTGTTTGTATAGCTCAGATGAGAGACGGGTACATCAAAAGAGATAGAACAAAGCACATATCCCCCAAATTTTTCTACACTCATGAGCTTAAAGAACAAGGAAATGGATATACAACAAATCCGCTCAAATGAGAAATTGACAGATATTCATCAAGTCACTTCCAACTTCAACTTTCAAAAAATCAATCCACACGATTAGACTCTATAGATTCAAAGATTTGAAGTGACATTTAGTTAAGGAGAGAACTTATGATTACTCTTTTTACCTTAATCGAGGTAATCAATATTGAATATTTAAAGAGTTATAAATGATAAACATCTATATTACCTCTATTAGGTTATCTCATTATACCCAGCTATTATGTCCTACCTTCCTCGCTATCATTGTCCATCTATGCTTTATTTACTTTGGCTTGGCGTTAGATGGCGGTTTTAGATATATCTCATGTTTACTTAGTTTTGGGAAGGTGTAGTTTGAGTTCTACTTGTAAATTATTCTAAAGATTTAAATTTTATCACTTTTTACTTTTTATACTCCAGATATAAATTTCTCACTTCTTCTTAAGAGCCGTAAACCCAGTATAAACCAAACAAGTTTATGATTAGAAGAAAAAAAATGAACTTAATGCCAGTAGATTACTAGATTTCACGTCAGCTTCTTAGCTAGTTCGAGTCGAGTAGTTTCATGTCAGGTTCATAAATAGCCAACAGATGCCAGGCTATAGATTCGATGTTCAACCCTGCTTGACACGAATTCATATCCTTCTGCATCTTGACTTTGTGCTGTTTTCGGGTTGGAACACCTTTTGACTTTATCTCATAAGATATGATATCTAAGTTACTAAAAATGCCGCAACAGTCTCCAGAAATCACATCTCACATCATTATTTCCTGAACAGAACTTTTGGCAGTGATATGAATGCTAATTTTTTTTTCTTCCTGTGCCTGCTTTGTGTCTCAAGACCCGGTTCTCTTCCCAACTAATTTTTTTTACACAAATTAGCTTCCTACCAACGCGTATAGAGAAAGAAATCCTAGCCAATATTCCAAAATGAATGTGGTCAAAATAGGAAAAAGGCATGACACTATTTTGGAAAATACTTGGACGATTCCTGCGCAGTCACCATTAAAGCAAAATTAGTAGTCCATGCCTCCCATCCCAGCGGGCATTGCAGAAGCATCCTTCTCATCCTTGGGAAGCTCAGTAACCACAGCTTCCGTGGTTGTCATCAATGATGAAACGCTAGCAGCATCAACCAGAGCTGTTCTAATGACTTTCAAGGGATCGATGATGCCAGATTTCACCATATCTACATACTCACCTGCTCCACGGGAATGGGTAAATGGTTAGCATATATGAAAAAAGAACCATTCCAATGTAAAAACCTCATCACAGATTTCGATAATACCTTTGGCGGCATCATAACCAAGATCAGAGTTCTCCTGTTCCAGAAGTTTACCAATGACAACAGCTCCCTCGACACCAGCATTACGGGCAATAGTATAAACAGGTGTCTGCATAGACACAAGGAGCATTCTTAAACAAGTTCTACCTCCTCAAGACTCGAAAGACATTTACATTCCTGAGTTTGGAAAACTAGTACCAACCTTGAGCGCATTTTGGATTATTTGCACCCCAATTTTCTGGTCAAAGTTGGCTGTTGGCAGCTTGTCAAGCTCTTTTGAGGCGTAGAGAAGAGCTACACCACCACCTGCAACAAGGGAGAAGGTTTTAGAGAGAGTCAGCAACCAAACATTACCTGCCAATGAATCACAAAACCAACAAATGCAAAGCTTTTCTAACCAGGTACAATTCCTTCCTCAACTGCTGCTTTTGTCGCATTGAGAGCATCTGTCACCCTGTCTTTCTTCTCTCCAACTTCAGTTTCACTTGCTCCTCCGATCTGCAAATGTCATTGCAAGTGTAAGTTTTTATGATGAGAAGAAACAAGAATTTCTTTATTTAAATATCAGCCATCTGAATAACGTAACAACTGAGCCGGAAAATAACCTTTAACACGGCAACACCACCAGACAACTTGGCCAACCTCTCTTGCAACTTCTCCTTGTCGTAGTCAGACGTGCTCATTTCAATAGCTGACCTGATCTGTTAACATATAACAGTTGGGGGAAAAGTATAAGATATTATTACTACACATAAGACAAATAAATACCAGGCAGAAATCTTATAGTCACCAAACAGCCGGAGAAATGTAACAAAACAGCAGTTACCTGTTCAGATCTTTCCTCAATGCTCTTCTTATCACCAGAACCATCAAGAATCACAGTGTCATCCTTTGAGACAGTAACCTGCAGCAACAGATATCCAGGTGAAATAAGATACAGATACGATTAGCACTCCAGGTATATGATATCAAGGCCACAACCAAACTTACCTTCTTACATGAACCAAGCATTTCAAATTCCACCTTCTCCATGTTCATGCCAAGTTCTTCAGTCACAACCTGAGAAAATGAAACACCATGACAATCCTTGAATCCTTCCATAAAATGACAGATAATTAAATATTAAAAATGAAAACTATAACTGGACAAATGTAACTATAACACACCTCTCCACCTGTTAACACTGCAAGGTCGAGCAGACCATTTTTCCTGTTCTCACCGAAACCAGGGGCCTTAACAGCACATACCTAAAGCAATTCCAATAGAAGTGAGTGGGAACATCTTTGAAACAAACTGCAACTTCTACATTTAAAACAACATTCTATGTACCTTGATTCCTGCACGAATCTTATTTAGAATAAGTGTGGCCAGCCTCACTGTCCACATCTTCTGCCACGATCAACAAGGGCCTTTGATTCTAAAGTTATGAATAATACCAAAATTAGAATAAACAATTTGATCCAAAAATAATTCAAATCTAATCAAATTAGGATCAAATACAAATATAAACATTCAACCAGTTTCACTACCTTCAATGCGAGCTCAAGGGCCTTCACGACTGAGTTGATGCTGGATATCTTCTTCTCATGGATCAGAATGTGGGTCATCTAATTCCTGAAAGAATTGCACCCATGTCAAACATAGTCATCAATCAGCATATATGGTGATGTTACTTTGTAAGTATGAAAGAGGTAACATAATAAAGCAACAAATACATACACATTTTTGAGTTTTCTGATTGGTGATGAAGTAGGGGGAGATGTAACCTCTGTCCAATTTCATGCCCTCGACAACTTCTAGCTCATTGTACAGTGTCTTTCCATCCTTGAATGGGAAAAGCCAATGAATTTGATGAGCATATAATGTCAGACAGAACTTAAACCAGATAAAAGCTTTTGCCCTAAATAAAAAGAAAATACCATTATTCTATCAAGAACAGCATACCCATCGCCTAGGAGTAAGATATCATAATAAACTTACTTGAATAGTAATGACCCCCTCTTTGCCAACCCTCTCCATGGCCTTTGCAATCAACTCACCAATCTCCCTCTCACCATTTGCAGAGATGGTACCAACCTGAAAATTATACAGAACAGCATCATTGAATTCAAAAGAGAATCAAGGCAGTTAACTTACATTCTGAGAAGTAAAAACTAGGATGTAATCACCAATCATCAGCAAGACAAACCTGTGCAATTTCTTCTGATGTACTGATCATCCTAGCCTTGCTTTTCAAGTTAGTTACCACGGCTTCTACAGCCATATTGATACCCCGTCTCAAATCCATGGCATTCATCCCAGCTGCAACGGACTTGCAGCCTTCAGTAAAAATTGCACGGGTAAGAACTGTAGCACATGTTGTACCTGCCCAAGGATATAACAACCAGGTTAACATTATGGATGCACAGGTATGATGCTACACAGGGTTCCTCATTATGATAAAACGCACTGGAAGACTGAAAGAAAACTAACAATATAAGCTCAAGTAATAACTGAGTAAATCTGGAGAGCATACCGTCCCCAGCAACATCATTGGTCGCATTAGCAACTTGCTTCACAAGGCTAGCACCCACGTTTTTTACTCTATCCTTGAACTCTATACTCTTGGCAACAGTCACACCATCCTTTGTCACTTTGGGAGCACCATAGCTTTGTTCAATTACCACAGTACGGCCCTGTTCATGTATCATCAGAAATGAGTGACAATGTAAAAGCGTTGGTAGATTATTAGATCCTTGTTCCTTTGAATACATACTGATCGAGGATTAAAAGATTCATAATTCTAGACTGAAAGTAAAATGCACCACGATCCCACCCATTTATATGAGACAATATATTATAGAGGATCCACCCATTTATGTCACAAATGCCAAACAGCCATAGTAAAAGTCTACAATTCCAAATGGCAGCGGTAAGGAACAGTTTTCAATAGTGTGACTTTATGGACAGCCGTAGTTAAATGGTATACTAACTAACATTCATTGAAATGACCTGCTAAGGCAAAAGTGCAGATAAATGAAACAAATTGCTCCAATAATAACCAAGTGAAGAGGCACCGGCGCACCAACTGTGAAAGAACAGCATTACCTTTGGACCCATAGTGACTTTGACCGCATCAGCGAGCTCCTCGACACCTCTGAGCATCAAAGCGCGAGCTTCTACCCCAAATCTAACCTCCTTCGCAGCATACTTTCTGCTCCAACTCAAGCTACTGCCAATCTGCTCCCGAACACAGTGAAAAAAAGCAAGTTTCAGGAAATGCAACCAAACTATCAAATAAAACTCTAGCGCAACTCACTACCAACTACAAATAACCAACACCGCAAGGAAATACAACGAATGAGTGAATCAGATTCAATGTCATTTTTTTTTCTCGAGGATTTTTACCGAGCGGCTGCTATTTCGCGCCCTGGAGGCGAGACTGGCTGCTGCTCTGTACATGGCTGCAAGATATGGGAAGGGAGAAATGAATGTCGATAGGGATGGAATGTAGAAAACACTGAAAGATCAAAGGCAGAGCCAGACGAGTTGTTCTTTCCAGAGAAGATGTTTTAAAGAGATCGAATGCAGGAGAAGAGTCTAGAACAAGTACGTTCTAGGGTTTGGAGGGTTTAGCTGCATTCCATTCTTAATTAGTTTTATAGTACACTGTTTCAAAAAAATAGTTTTATAGTACAGCATTATCAGCTTTCATAAAAAAGTTTTAAGTTATCCTTATTTAAAACGATAACTTATCATTTCAAGTAATTGTTGCATGTGACAATTTATTTTCAAAATATAATAATTTTGACCGTTTTTTATAGATTTAATTTGGCTTCACTTTGTTATTTAATGACATATTGTCACTAGAAACTGTTCATAGAGAAAACAATCTAAAAGCATATCCAATAAGCCATAAATATCTTTTTTACTCTTTGTCGGCCTTTGTTTGCATGTTTTTTATTTTAATATCTACCATGTTAAATATATTAATTTTAATGATATAAGTTTGCAATAGATTACTCTGGTGAAACTTACATTCATATAATTACTTTATTTCATATGTTTAATATTGAAATTAAATAATATATCTATATAATGAACAAGGCACTAAACTGGGACGAAGATAATATATGTTTAAACTCTTCACTTTTTTCACTTTACAAATAAGTCTATAGACTCTTGACATTATCTTTAGAAGCTCCTAAGATACTTATGGACTACCATTTGAAGTTTTCTTTTTCAAACGGTGCAAGTAGATTTCATTTTATTAACTTAACAAATTGGGAAAAACATACTTACAACCTAATCCCTAACTTTCTCTTTGTATATTCCTTATCTCTAGACCCACCCTTAAGAAAATTTTCAACTTTCATTTCATCCGAGTATAAATCCAAATAATACAATATTTCACTTCCACATATTTCCTTTTATACAATCTATGATTTCTAGCTTTCCATGTATGATCTATGCAACTCCCAACAATAGCAACTCTAACTTGGTGAATCAACTTCTTGCCCTTCCAACTGAACATATTCCTTGTGCAAACTTTGAGCTCACAACGACACTTAACATCCCAATGACTCATCATACTTTTAAACACCTACTTAGAGGAGGAGCATACAAAAAACAAGTGATTCCTTTACTCTTCCATCCCACAAAAACAGCACGCGTTGGACTGCACCAATTCCATTATAAATAACTTGTCCATGCTCATTCTATTTCTCCTAGGCACATAAATAGAAAGTCACATGGACATGATCAAATTATGGCTTCTAAAAAGGTAAATTACCTACACTTTGCAAGGTACCTTAAGTGGGGTCGAGCCCTACAGTTATCCTAACTAAGTGGGGTCATCTTCATACACAATTCAAGATCATAAAGATCAAATTCATTACATTTATATCATCAACAATGAATCACCACAATACATTAAATTCAATTTAGTAATCCTAAGTCATCAGGATCATAATCTGCCCACAACCAAGTTCACGGTCCATTGGTCATAATGATCACACTTTATTATCAATCAATCCTTATCCCATTGGTCCACAAGACCATAATCTACTCCTATTCCATTTCTTACTTCAAAGGCCGCTTAGGCCCTAAATTTTTATTACTTTGAGTCACTATATAAGGCCATCAAGACCATGATATAATTTAAACTTTAGTCCACAAATAGAGATCATCAAGACCACTATCATACATCTTTCAAAGCCATTATCAAACATCATTCAAGACCTTTAGTCAAGATCTTAAAGATCACTCATCCCCATTCATGTTCATACAACAAAGATCATGAAGATCATCATCAAGTCTATAGTATAATTACCATAATTCTTATATCATAATCATTAGGATTTCTAGTTATCCATAACCAAGCATGTTCACAAAGATCATTAAGATCTTACCATTTATTTTACCTTTTCTCTAATGATCGTATAAGGCCTCCAAGCTCATTCACACACTCTCAGATTTTCAAGAGATTTATCAAGCTCACCAATCAAGTGGTTAGTATTAAAATCAATAAAATTCACACACATCCCCTTAGATCACACACAAAGATAGGCATAGGTTTACCGCTTGGAAGCACAACATCTTTGGTAGCACGAGCCTTGGGTTTAAGCTCTAAGTTCCAAAATCCTTCAAGCTTAGTGCCTTCATTGGCTTATATAGTGATTCACATAAACACTTAACTACAACAATGAATCAATACAACATAAGATTTCATCGTGCATTTCCAAATCCTAGATTACTTCCTAGGATCCGAAGAGCATTTAATGCTATCCAGTTATCACTTTTATTGTTCTAACAAATTTATCTTAGCTTAACAATGTCGGATAATCATCCAACCCCATTTTTAATCACCCAAATTTTCAATATACTTACGAATAAAAGATAATTTATCAAACTCCACCAAATCTTACAAAACTAGACTCAAAAGGTGGGCAATGAAGAATCTATCAGCTTTTACAAAGGACTTAAGACTGATTCTAAGGGAAAGGGTAGATTATGAGGAAAAATGATCTCTACCTTAAGCAGTAACAATAGAGGGATGAGAATCATTATTTTCCAAACTTACTTCAAGAGACAAAAACACATGAAACTTCAAGGAAAACTATTACTTTACCCATTTAATGGATCGTTTTGGGTTTACAATATACCAAGTTGTATTGTGAATATTTTCTCACCTTATGATACCAATGGTTGATGCTTTCAAAAAAAGGAAAACTCATTGGACACCACTAAAATGTGCTAATTCATGAAATACCATGTTTTAAAAAATGTTGGGATACCACAAAAAACATTCAAAATTCACGAGTAACCACAAACCTATAACTAACATTAAATCGTCCATTAACTAAGGGTGTGAAAAGATGATTTTGCCCCTAGTTCAACATTTGATTATAGTTTATCAGTTCATAGAATATCACACTTTAATTTTAAAGCTTACAGGATTCCACAAAAAAAATCACGGGATACCACTTGTAATGGTCAAAATGCTCCAACAACTGTATTTCAACGGTAACTATTTTCTCTCTCTTCTTCCTACAACTACTTTTGTCATTTATACCCATATTTAAGCCATTCAAATGGTTGTATCTCGGGAACCAAAAGGACTTGCAATGGCGGTCCAACTACAAAGGAAATAAGAATTGAGACTAATGTTGATTCCTGGGAACAATCACAACCCACTGCTGCTGGAACGTCAAACGTTGATGCTGGTTCATCGTCTACTGCAACGATATGAGAAAGAAAGAGACGAGAAGAAGCAACAAAGATGACAATGTTAGTTATGTGCTATTTTATTTTCAACATTTTGGTGTTACCGCTGCTTTGTTAAGTTTTTGGATTTTGGATAGATTAGGTAGGTGTTACTACACCTTTTTTATCCAACTGTCGAGTTTTGAAATATAGGTAGTAGATTTCCTAACAGGTGCTCTCTGTTGAGCAAAAACTATATAACAAAGTATACAAGTATATGCAAGGAGTAGGCAAGTGCACCTAATCGGTGTAGTACAACAAGTGTCGTATCCACAAGGAAATTGGTCCTAACTTCCTAGTCTCGGTATTTAGTAGTTGTAATGTAAGCAGTAAAATGGGGTTTAGCCGGTGGCAAGCTTGATTGTGTTGGTTGAGTAATTTCAAGAACACCAAATAAACTAAAGGTGATAAGTTAATGGATTGGATGGAGAAGTACTTTGGGAATTTGGCAATCCCCCAACTACCTAGATATGCTAGCAACTCTTCTTATGCCATAGTTGTCTTTCTAGAACAATAATAATAACTCTCTAAACCAAAGATGAGTTAATTCTTACTTAGTTAATTTTAGCCTTCAAAATCAATTAGGACTAAACTCACTAAGTAGCACTAAGCAAGTTCTAGAACCAAGCTCCAAATTATGCTCACTAATCCTAGAAGCATAAATCAAGAGTTCTCTCTCATTTTGGTCACAAACCCTAACTCAAAACCAAATTGTAGTTTGGGTTCACCACAAATGCACTCAAGAGATCAATTTGAGGACATTGAAAGATAATTGAGAGAGAAACAACTATATTAAGGCATAATAAAGATTCACAAGCAAAATCTAGGGTTTGGGTTCAAAGACCCATCCCAAAGCACAATGGGGTACTACTCAAACATAGAGGAAAGAAAAAACTAGAAAAGAGTAAGAAGAAGCCATTGTTGAAGCTTGGAAGCTTTGGAGAAGGTGAGTTCTTCCTTCTCTCTCTTCTTCTTCTTCTTCTTCTTCTCTTCTTCTTCTCTTCTTCTCACGTTCTTTCTCTCTCTCTTTAGGGTTGTAGTCGTGTGTCTTAGATAATCAGAAAGGAGTCCCAGAATGTAGTCTTTTAACAGCAATTTCTGGGCAAAAATTTCCGTCCGACCGGACTTGCAAGTCCGGTCGGACACTTTTAGCGCGGAGCACGTGACGGGATTTAAGCTCGACCGGACTTGCAAGTCCGGTCGCAAGTCCGATCGATTCCAGTGAGTTCTGGGACGATTTGAACAGAGCCGGACCGGACTTGCAAGTCCGGTCGCAAGTCCGGTCGGCCCCAGAATGTCCTTCTTTTGTGCCGGAATTCTCCCGATGCTTCCCATTGGCTTTGGCATCCCTCCCGAGATGCTCGAACATTGATGCATACTCAGATTAAGCTCTTGAAATGTACTCAAACGAGTAATTACCTATTCGAATATGTCAAAGGTGTAAGATCACTAATAAACACAAAATTACTTCATAAAGTGGTGAAATAAGTCAAGCGCCAAGTAAAATGACAGTGAATAAAGACGTTGGGAGAGCACTATTTCACCACTTATCACTCTCCATTGAAGAAGGTCGCACTCAAGCAGTTGTACTAGGCTCTCCCACAAATCTTTTATCATGGAAAGGTCCAGCTCTGCAGACACACCACACCTATGGTTAGAAAAAGTTTTTTGATTTAGGCTGTAAACATGATGTGGAAGGTGTTTGATGAATCCATGAGTGTTTGTGCATAGATACAATCACTTGAATGACTTAAATAGGCCATAAATGACAAAAGTAGTTGTTGGAAGAAGGAAGAGAAAAAAGTTACCGTTAGAGCTACAGAAACATTCTAACCGATATATGTGGTATCCTGTGATTTTTTTTATGTGTGGTATCTTGTAAACTTGAAAATTAAAGTATTGTATCTTATGAATTGGAAACCTATAAGCAATGGTTGAACTAGGAGCAATATCATCTGTTACCCTCAATTTATGGAGGATTTAACATTCATTACTAGTATGTGGTATCCTGTGAATTTCAAAAGTTTTTTGTGGTATCCTAAAAACCTTTTTAAAAAATGTGATATTTCATGAATTAACAAAGTTTTAATTGTACTTGTGAATTTAATGAAAGTTGTGCATGAATAAAGATAAAGAGAGGAAAAATAACTTTAAACCATCTCTACATTTTGTTTACTTTTCATGAACATGCCACCTCACTTGCCATTGTCATATTAACGTTTCACAATGACCTTGACTGGGCAAAATACTCGAATGTGTAAAAAAAATGGTGGTGAGATACAATACAGTACACCCGACACCAGACACACATGGCACGGTTCACCGTCGTCCCCTACGCGGAGGTTTTGGGCTTTCACTGTCTCCCTGAGGCGGTGGTTTAGGGCTTTTGCTCTAGTCTTTCACCTTCAACGTTGGGTTGCAGTTTCGGACGAGTTTTTCTTTCAAGTCTTTATCATTGGGTTGGTTTTCACCACGCTGGGTATAATTTACCCAGACTCGTTTTGGGCTAGGTTTCTATGCATTTTGGTTTTGGGATTTGTGCATGAGGATTATGCATGGACTAGGTTCTCCCAGGAGACATTTTTAGGTTATGATTGTCTATTTTCATAGTGTCTTTTCGTTTGTCTTTGCCTTCTCCTGCATGTATCTTACAGTTAACTTTTAAGGGTTGTCTTCTCTCAAGTGAATTGTGTCTCTCTTTCATCTGTACATACGACAAGTAGTAGCTTTCGACTTTCCCTTTTACTTCATTCCTTTGTCTGCTTTTCTAATCATGGGGAGTACAAGAAAAGGGATATAAGGTGTGGAAGATTTAGTTGATCGTTGCTTGGTGTTGAGGTTGACTATGGAGGAGGGAACCCTCATGGAAATGGAAGATAGTGTGGAGCTAGATCCAACCTTTCCTTTTGATTGTTGTTTGTGGGAAAGGGTGTTTCATACAAAGAGAACGAATGCGACGGTCTTGGAGCGAACTATGGGGTTGGCATGGCAGAAGGAAGTTTGAAGGTCCAAACTTTGAGTTTAGGGCTTTTGTTGTTCCAATTTGAGGATATCTCTTGCATAGGGTTGTCAATTTCAGGTTCGGGTCAGGTTGACTTCAACCCGAACCCGAATTGCTCATGTTTCACCTCAACCTGAAGCCAACCCAAACCCGAAACGGGTTATGTTATGTCAACCCGAAACCGACCTGATGACCCGAAATTAACCCAAATTGACCTGACACCACCCAAAATCGACCCAATATCAACCCAAAATTGACCCGAAATCAACCCAATATTAAAAATATTGTACTATAATGATACAAATTATATAAAAAATCACCAAGACAATATAAATAACATATAAAACCATTAAATGTAAATGGTAACATGATTGTTATATTTAGGGTTATGTCACATAACTATAAGAATATATATTTTCTTTATCAAAAATGTTTTCGGGTTATGGATTGAAATCGGGTTGGCAGCTCAAACCCAAAACCGATCCGGGTTTTTAGCAACCCAACCGAACCCGACCCAAAAATGTTTCGGGTTGAAAATTGTAACCCAAACCCGCACTTTAGCGTGTCGCTTTTGGGTCGGATTTCAGGTTTGTGTCAAGATTTACAGCCCTACTCTTGCATGCAACAAGTTTTGAGTCGGGGGCCCTGGTCTTTCAACGGTTATCTACTGGCTTTGATGGAGGTTAACCCTCGTATCCCCCCTAAGAAGCACTTGTTTTGTTGGGTGCCCTTTTGGGGTCAGGATTCATGATGTTTTGCTCTTGTTATTCAATTATGAGTTCGCTCGACGAATCAGTGGGAGAGTTGGAAATTTTCTGGAGTTCTGGAGTGAGGATGGAAGACGCGCAGAAGAGTATCTTCGGGTTAAGGCTATGGTATACATTCTAAAACCTTTGCTTTGTTATGTTACTTTCGGTTAGTAGGGAGACTATGATATTGCGGTTATCTTACGAATGTCTTCCAACACTCTGTTTTTATTATGGTTTGCTACTGCATGGCTCTTGGGAGTGCCCAGGGAGGAAGAAAATTGGTGAATCGAGGTCTCCGTATGGGCCGAGGATAAGGGCAAGTAGTGTTGGTGGAGGTCGTATTAGAGTTGATGAAGGATGGGCAGGTCCATGTGAAGATGGTATTTAGGAAGATGTTCAGGCATGAAGGGTGAGGCATGTAAGGGGAAGAGCAGGAGGTTCAGGAGGTGACGACCCAAGATGATCATTTTACTCAAAACTTGCATACCTAGCATGTCGCACATCAGGAGCATGAAGGTGATGGTGGGAACTATGAGGATTGGGTCGTGCTTTGGTTGTGGGGTCAAGTGTGACGTAGACGGAAATCCAGTGATCTTATTGTGGTAGGGACCAAGTGATGTTCTGGTTAAGGGGAGGAAAATGAGGATTGGCTACGTGGAAGATAGTTGTACAGTGGATGAGTTAGTTGGTATGTCGGGTTTTGCATATACAGGTAAGAAGGGGCGGGTGCGGACACTAGTTGTTGTGTGCATACGGATGCTACTTCATCAAACCAAGAGGCAACCTCGGGTGAGCCTCGGGGCTACCTGTCGCAATGAATCGCTTAGTTTTAAACTACTGGGGCCTGGGCGATCCCCATGCATTTTTGTTGGGCTCTAAACTTGATCCAGAAGAAATCGCTGACTTTGGTTTTCCTGTCAAAGACCAAATTGTTAAGTTTCAAAATGGCTAGTTTTCAGGAGTAGGTTATAGGGTTATTTTGGGAATCACGGTTGACTATATATGAAGGCGAGGGTAAATGGTATTTTTCTAGAAGGACACATTGTTAGTTCATATACAGTCTTACTCTTTTCGGCATATAGATTTTTTGGTGGATAGTTAGAAGGGTGGTAAGTGGATATGGACGGGTGTGTATGGTTGGTCAAATCAATCAGAGCGATGGAAGATCGGGCAGTTGCTTGACGATTTGGCCAGGATGGGGAATGATCCCTGGTTTTCATGTAGTGATTTTAGTGAGATTCTATATGAGCCTGAGCATGTTGGGGCGGGGACTAAGAATGCAGTTAGTATGCATGGTTTTAGAGACTGCATTTTGGACTGTGGTTAGGTTGATTTAGGTTTGTGGGGGAAATTTTTACCTCTGCTAATCAAGGATGGGGGCGAGGTAATATTAGTTGTCACTTGGACAGATTTTTTTGTAATCAGGCTTGTATGAAGATGTTCCCAAAAGCGCAAAATTACCACCTCATGTGGTGTCAGTCTGATCATCAACCAATTTTGGTGGTTTTTGAGTGGAGAAGAGGAGGGGTGCACGCCCATTTCATTTTGAAGATTGTTATGCTAATGATGTTGAGTGTAACAATGTCGTTAGGGGAGTGTGGTAAAGGCCCGATTTGCGGGGCATGGGCTATATGGGAAATATATTAAATGCGGCCAGGCCTTGAGGAGTTAAGGGCGGGCTAGGCTTAAAAAGAACGGGCGGAGAATGATGGGCTTAAGAGTGAATTGGGCCGGTGGGAGACTAATTTTCCAACTAAGGAGAGTTTGGAAATATGGAGGTGAAAGTGTTGGGATCTTGAATTGCTTCTTAGTCATGAAGAAATTTGTTGGCTGCAAAGATTCCGACAATAGTGGTTGAGGGAGGGGGATCGCAAAACTACGTTTTTTTTCAGGAGAGTGAAGGCGAGAAGGAGGAGGAATTTTATTCATGGGCTGAAATTGCGGAATAAGGGTTTTGCTACGAACATCTTGGGAAGAGACCAAGGGTGTAGCACGAGGATTTTTCTAGAACATGTTGCCTCAACAAATCCATTATCGAATCCTCATCTCTATGTTGCTATTAGAGAAAGATTTATGTGGAAGCGAATAGGGATTTAACACGTTCATACAGTGCGAAGGATGTTTTGCTCGCTCTTAAGTGTTTGAACCCTCATAAGGCCCCGGGTCCAAATGGAGTAAATGGTGTTTTCTCTCTGCATACTGGGAGATTGTGGGTAAGGATTTTATTAACACAGTATTAGATGTTCTCAATTTAGATTTCATGCCTCGGGGGTTAAAACCATACTCGTATTGCTCTTATCCCTAAAAAAGATGGAGCATGTGAATGAAGGATTTTAGGCCTATTTCACTCTACAAAGTAATTTATCAGGTGGCATCTAGGGTTTTGGTTAATAGGGTGGAATCGGTTCTCAGTGAAGTTATCTCTATGGATCAAGCAACTTTTATTCCTAGATGATTGATTAAGTAGTGAAAATATGCATTTGTAAGGGTTATATTCACCTACATTTTACTTGGGTTATAACCTATTTTTACCACTTTATAGAGTATTTTGTTAGTATTAATGAACTTATACCTTTTGATAATAATTTAGGAAGAATCTCATTTTAGCATGATTCAAGGTTCAAAAATGGCTGTTTGCGTGCATCAATAGATTCTTCATCTCTCTAGTTTCGCAACGCAACAAATGGGGAGCAAATCAGAGATATAACAAAGAATCTAGACCTGCGCAAGTTTCCAGGTTCCAAATGTCAGGAACGAGAAGTTCCAGGGGCCGTAGTGAAGTTTCCAAAAATCCGGTTGTCTGAATACTATTATTCCGGGGGCCGAACGAAATCCTCATAATTCCGATGTCCGAATTTATTATTCCAGGGGCCGAATTATAGTTAGAGAAAAGTGCTGGTCTGAGCCGAATATTACTTCCGGGCACATGCTTCTCTCTCACACTTTGTTGACTTCTTGGAAAACATACACACAGAGGGAGAAGGGGTCTGACGCGGAAATAAAAGAAACAAAAAAAGAAATGAAAGAGAGGCGCATCAGGAGAATACGGAGAGGGAGACCACTTTTTGAAAAGAATATTTCTTCTTTTTTCTTCTTAATGTGAGATGACACACACACAATTTAAGGAGCGCAACACGAGATGGAAATTTATTCCCGGATTTAGGATGAACAACAGTAGCATACGAGGACGAAAGAGTGAATGGGACAAAACAAAGAAAAAGACGGAAGAAGAAAAAAAAAGAAGAGGAAGGGAACTCCATCTCGATTGAAGCTTATACACTTCATCAATGGTTATTTCTCACTCATTTACCTTCCTTTATCTTATAATTTTTTAGTAGAACTCACTTTGTACCTTGGGATGGAGGTTTGACCCCATACCCTCAAATTAGCTTGTAATATTCATTTCACTCAAACTAGTTGTTTCTTTCTCCAAGTTTGACCAACTTTATACATTTATGGTAA
The DNA here is from genome assembly GCA_023374045.1 of Limonium bicolor. Lineage (NCBI taxonomy): Eukaryota > Viridiplantae > Streptophyta > Magnoliopsida > Caryophyllales > Plumbaginaceae > Limonium > Limonium bicolor. Next base: position 31,295,729 of record CM041778.1, on the reverse strand, counting down.
TTATTAATTTCATACACATTTGTTTTAGGGATTTAGACTAAAAGAGAGAGAAACTCTAACTTTTATTCCTCTTTATTTAGTTGGTAAATCCTATTGCTATGTTTGGAATTTGAGGTTAATGCTATTTGGTAAGGTAAACCCAACCTAACTGAAGAGGGTTCATTAAGCTAGATAAGAGTTGGCTTATTCCAAGATTTTAGATAGTCATTACCTTAGTTCTATTAGGCAACTTGAATGACTTAGGATTAAAGTTATATTTGGGTGTGTTTGGGCGATATCACTGTCCTAGGGTACACTTCCCATCCAAGTCACTAAACACCATTCTAGTTAACTAGTTTATTGCTTATTTTGCGTTCAAACTACAGTCAAGCCTACCGCTGGCTAAACCTCAATTTAAGTGCTTTTTATTGTCGTTTATTCAATACCGAAGCTAGGGAATCAGAAACCAATTTCCTTGTTAATACAACCTCGTTGTACTGCATTGATTTGGTGCAGTTGCCTTTTTGTTTGCTTAGGTTAATATTATTGTTATAGTATTTTTTTCTCAAAGTTTTTGACGCCGTTGTCGGGGAGATTAAAGTTTCTATCATTTCTCCAGTTTTGGTATCTTAGTTTTTGTCTATTTTTATATGTGAAACTTTTATTTTTTTTGTTTGTGTTTGTGTTTAGTTACCCCTATGCATATTTTCAATTCTAATAGATTAGATTAGTTTGTTTTTGGTGTTTGTTCAGGTATCTTCTGTTTTCTTGGGCATGCCAAGCACCCGAGCTAGAGGTTCACCACTTGTTAGCCCGAGGTCCGAGCTTTAACGCTCCTTAAGAAAAATCAGAAGAAATTTGAATAGCCTAACCATGGCAGAACCACAACCAGAGATTGAGGACAATGGGCATGAACAACACCAACAGGAAGAGTATATGTTGCCCTGACCTTAAATGCTTCAAGATTACCACCAACCATGTACCAAAGGGAGAGCGCCGACAATAGTTCTTCCGGAGGTTCCAATGCAGAAGCTGATCAATGGGCGCTCAAAACCCATTACATCACAACTATTCGAGATATGGGGAGATTCAGTGGGTTGAATCCAGATGGCGCTTCAAATCATTTGAGCCTCTTCCTCAAATTCTGCCATTCCTTCAGGACAACCGGTGCTTTAAACAAGAGAATCTGATTGCAACTTTTCCTCATTCCCTTCAGGCTGCAGCTCAGAGGTGGTATAGAAGTCTCCCTGTAACACCCCGAGGGTTACCTCCCACATCGATTGGAGTGAAGAACGAAGCATTCCTTATATGGGTGGGGATACCTCTCCTTGTTGTGATGTGTTTGGGGCTAGAAAACTCCAAAAACAAACTGTGTGGCCTGCAAGCTAGAGCGGACAATATCACAGCAGTGGGTACTTGGGATATTACATAAGGTATCAGAGAGGACTCGAGACCATGTCAGGATGGGTACCTAATACTACTTACCGAGGAGGGCCATGGGACTTGGATGTTAGGCTTACGACGAGGACGTCACGTTATCCCATCCCACATTGGGATATGAGAAGTAATATGAGTGGTTAATAAAGATACATATGGATTGACCACAACAACAAGGCCTTGTAATTTTAGGCCCAAGCAAGACAAAAGGCTTAAGGTGACTAGTTTTCAAGATTGAATGGCTTAAGAGCTAGGTTGTTTGACATTTACCCGTATGGAGTGTTATACATGGTATCAAGGCTAGACCAAGTTCGGTGTGCCAAAGTGGACCCATGAGGGCGCTGAGCTCCCATTGAGGGTGGAGTGTAACACCTAGCAGGGTTACCCCACATGATTAAGTGAAGAATGAACCATTTCTTATATGGGTTGGGATATCTCTCCTTGTTGTAACACGTTTTATGGCTAGGAAACCCCAAAAAACAAACCGTGCGGCCTACGAGCTAGAGCGGACAATATCACACTAGTGGGTACTTGGGAATGTTACACTCCCTTCAAGATCAGTCCAAACTTAGGCTCAAATGGCTCATAAGTTCCTTGCCAAATATTATCCAACCAGTAGGATAAGACAACTTATTGAAGAAATTAACAACTTATACCAAGAACCAGTGGAGACCTTGTATGACGCTAGGGATATGTTCAAGGAGATGTTAATGAATTGCTCCCACCATGGCCTGGATGATCATTCCTTGTGCTTATCATTTTTCAGTGGGTTAGTTGACAGAAACCAACTCCTTATAAACTACTATGTGGGAGGCAGTTTCATGAGGATGTCTCCTCAAGAAGGAATGGAACTCCTTGAGACAACGACAAACAATACAAGGCAATGGACGAGAAATAAGGGGAGAGCTCCAAGGGCAGCATGCCTTCTACATGTTGAACCTATCGACCATCTTTCAACTCATATATCCTCTCTCACGAGGATGGTAGAGAAGCTAGCAACCTCTCAAAAGGAATTGTAAAATCGATAGCTTCTTCATCTTCCAGTACTCATGAAACTCATCATTGTGAGGGAAAAGGGTTATGTAGGTGAGCAGGAAGATGTACATTTTGTTAGTAAAAGCCCCGGTAACGCCTATAACAACAACTACCCATGGGGAAACCACCCTAATTTCCTATAGAAAACAATGATCAAGCCCAAGGAGGACCTAGTACTTCTAACTTCCCTCACGGATATAGACCCCAAACCAATTCTCAAGTGGGTTATAGACCCCAAGGGGCTCCTCCGGGTTCCAACAACAACCCTCATCTTCTTGTTCCGATCCAAATGTTGATGTAACACCCCACTCGTAATCACGTAATAATCACTCTCGTAGCAATAATTTAAAAACGCCTCACAGCGCAAGTCACACAGTAATAAACCTCACTTGGGTGTCACATGTCATTACTCGCCCATGCGAGTAAAGAAGCAGAAATAAAATAATTACGAACAACACTGACAATATATACATAACCACAGTGATAACGAGATGCTAACTATACACATCATTCTAAAACCAAAAGTAATCTCAACGACAAGTGAACGTCTAAATATTCCTGATTGTATATACCGTCATTAACCAAGTAAACTAATATCCATCCTAAGACAATATGAATTCTCGTGTGGTATTCAAAATAAAACCCCAACTACCCGGGTCCCGTACTTCGGTTTCGTCGGTAATCATCACACTGCACAAATGCCGTTGAGGCTTAGCGATAAATGCTAAGTATGCTAGGTTTGGACCCTATTGGTCTCTTAATAGTCATGGTCGCCATTATATTAGATTCATTACATGCTTTTACCGGTGTACAGGTATATTAAAGCAGTAAATCCATGAGTGACGGTATGTGAAACAGTTAAGGCAGTCACTACAGTTCACACACACAACACAAATAGCTCATTTAATCATAACAATGATAAACACATAGCCGTTAAGTGACGGTCTTGTATACATTCATATATCATCCATAATAAGGTTAAAAGGCGATAAGTCACGCCGTCGTTTATAAGGGTAATTTCGCATTAACACAACCGGCCTCCCCCGACCCTCACATAACATGTGTTTTAGTTAGCACTATCGAGAGTCAAGTTAGGACATCCTGAAATAACTCACACAGACAGTGGTCCCACGTAACACACAAGGTGCTCATAATGCAATGCCCGGAGGATCAGGAGATCCCGAGACTTTCACTTTGCCTTTTTTAAAGGCGTCCACAAATGGCCAAGGGCATGATGCCAACAGTATCACACTCTGCCAGACGATCTATATAGGCCCGATCAGGATTTAACAAGAGTAAACCCGATCCGGGCGTTAACTCTAGAGATCTCTATGCGCAACCAATAGCCGGTGGCTATCTAGATTTTATAAATATCATCACACTCAAATACAAGTGACTGAACATCATAAGGGTCTACATTTGTTTTGAAATTACCTTTGACATTCTCTCAATCCATTCAGGTGGATATGTGACTGAGTTGGTCTTTGCATCACAGCCCAGACCGGTCTTCTTATGACTAATCTCCTTCCATTTTCTTCCTTCACCCGACTTCAGAGAATCCTCCTTATTCTTGCATTGGTGTTTATCAACAGTTGGTAGTCCCTGTCTTTGCTCATTAAATTTCTCAGCAATGCTTGCCCATTTGTGTGTTAACCCAACTAAAGAACCACCCTCTCCTAACTGAATCCTTGCCTCCTCCACCAGCAGTTGGATAAGCAACTCTACATCCCCCTAGTCCAATCATGCTTTTATTTCCTTTTTGATTGATCGGCCATTGGGCGTTTTGCCCTTGCCATTAGAGTTACCCTTAACCATAATTCTAACAAATGTGTGGAACAAAATCATATACAAAGACTAGTTACTACGACCCTTAAAAACACTTTAAACCTATATATGCTCATAAGTTTTGCACGAATAATGGTTGTAATTTCTAATTGTTTAAAATCCCACTTATAAATCAAAACTGTAAACTGAAAACTGAGAAATAAAACGATAGAATAAAAAGACAATGAAATTGTTTGGGAAGATTATTACCTGGGCGCAGTTGAAGGAAGCTGCTCAGTAACGACAATCTACAAGAAGCAATAATAGTTTATCAGTATCCTCGCAAAACAAATTGTAAACGTGCAAGAATGTAATACTGTTATTGTGGCTCCTTCTTTACCTCATGCTTGGGTGTTAGAATTAGACTTTGAAAGGTAGTTCAAGGTCGAAGAATAGACGCAAACCCATTATTAAAAGCAAAAAATCTTCAACACTAGTCCGGGATTGGCAGATGTTTGATACATTCAATGCATAGTTGGTTTCGTTGAAACATTCAATTTGCCTGCACCCCAAACGACGACAGTACTTGAAGATGTGATGCACAGGTTACCGATGGTACGACAGATAACGGGGTTGGGTTCTTCTCTACCATCACATTGAAGAAACTCTCCTCCATCAATTCTCAGACAAACGATGATATGACCAACACTAGAATTCAATGAAGAAAGCAAGGGTAGTATTGTATTTCTCAATTCAAAAAACAACGGATGACCGAGCTAACAAAATGAACACACAAACCAACCCACATTTTTGTAAAAGCCCATTTGATGAAAACTTGAAACTTTTCAGGTGGTTAAACACTAGTTTATCTGGTCAAGCTTGTAGTAAAGCCCATTTTTCTGTGATTCAACCCCAAGCCCCTGAACTAACGGGGGCCACTTTTCCGACCCATAAAAATCAACTTTAAGAGATATCTTGTCCTCCATCTCCTTCGCGTTGCCTCTCTTTCGGCTTGAACTAGCGACGGCAACCACTCGTATTAGAGCCGAGCTCTTACGCCGCCGGTGATCACTAACCATCTTCCTGTTTGATTCTTGAACGGACAGGGAACCTACGGGAATTTTAATCGATAGAGAAGACGGTTAAACGAAAAGAGGCAAAAGAAAATGACGGAGTCTGTGGTGAGGAACAAGCCGGGATGGCTTCGGTGAGGACATGCCCTTCCTAAGATGGTCCACCACCGGGGGGTTCGCCCCGGTCCGGTACGCTCGTCGGATACCAAATACAGGTCCCAGTGCGATTGCCATCTTTCTTACGGCTTTCGGTGCTTTCTCGTGGGGGATGTACCAGGTTGGGGTAGGCAACAAGAAGCGCAGGTAAATTGTAGTAGACACTGCATTGTACCACCTCAATTTTTCATCTTTCTTTGAATTTCTATTGTTCAATCCACTCGATCAATGTCTTTCCGCTTTTGATGTCGCTTTCCCTTTGCCGTGAATCTTCCTTCTGACTGTGATCTCATTTTGTGGATCCCATCATTGTGCTATGATTTGAGATTTGCGTACTCGGTTTTCTAATTTACCTTTTTAAAAATGAGAGCTTCGGTATTGGAAACCGGATGATTGTTGGACTAGGCAACATGTATGTCTTGCCGAGGATAACATTAGAAATCTGGATGATTTTGTTGCTGCTCAAGAGTGATTGATGTTAGGGATTTGGCTTGAGATTGACTTTTGGTGTGGGAGAATGGACTATTTCTGTATGTTTATGATTAAAAATGTCATAATATGGTGATTAGTTTCTTCATTGATTGATGAACTGCTTTTGGGACACTGCAGATTTTGAGTACTCTCGATCTATTCTTAGAACTGTTGCTTCCTGTCTTGACAATATTTGTACTTCTTGCTCGCCTTTACCTGTTTTTAGATTAGCCGGAATGATGCCTCATTGATTATATTTTGTAGAAACGTACGGAATTCTAATTTCCCACCTTCACTGCTATAGCCTCGATTTTTAGATTTATGGGCCTTTATCTATGTTTTCTAATCCGTATATACTCTCAATGATGAGGACAGAAGGGGTTCTTGTATCTATGTTTTACAGGAGGGTTGGTCCATTTCTCGTAAGAAATGTCTAGCATGACAGCTCACACTCCACCGGCCCAATATAAAGCCTTCATTAGTTGTAAAGTCCAGTCTAGTTACATAAATCCAGTCTCTATTACTGACTCTAGAATCTTGTACTTAATCTATAAATACATGTTAAAAGATCAATACAACACACATGACTCAATTGAGATATTTTCTATAGTTTGTTACATTTAGCATGGTATCAAAGCTCCTCAAGGGATAACTCCCCAATTTTTTTTTCTATCATGTCCGCTGACTCTGGATCTGGCGATTCCCACCATGGCGATGAGGATACCTCCACTCCCTCTGTATCAACAACCACCATTGTTACACAGTCCACTCCTTCATACTCCATTTTATCCGCCACCTCACACCTGATCAAACTTAGATCCGACAACTACCCTACATGGAAGAGTCTCATTCAACCTTTCCTCAGAGGCAATGATCTCTTTCGCTACATTGATGGTTCTTTTCCATGTCCATCTGCAACAGTTAATGGAGAAGAAAACAAGGATTATTCTAAATGGAAAACACAGGACCAATTGATAATGAGTGTTATCCTTTCTTGTCTCCTTGAGTCTCTTATAATTCAAACTGCCAAATACTCTTCATCGGCACATATGTGGTCAGTCCTAGAAGATATTTTTGCTGCTGAATCAATAGCACATGTTGGTCAATATCTTTTACAACTAGCAAGCATCAAGAAACTGGGAACAAAATCAATCACCGAGTACTTTCATCGAGCACAATCACTTGTGTCCTCACTTGCATCTTGATAGAGGCTGGGTTATATGACATTCCCTCATGCTCACCATTAATAGAACGTTCCACTGTCATAGATGGTAAAGTGGCGCAAGGCCTTATAGAGAAAGCTTGCCAAAATTGGCTAGGCAAGAGAAAAGTCACCTCTCCAGAAGGAGCCAAAGAAATCAGGGATGAACCCTGCCTAAATCCACAAAGAGGCCAAAATTGGTAATATTCTCAAATGTCCAGACCTAGCTAACCCCAACCATATTTATACTAGCTAAATGACAACAAAAGCAGTAGAAAGATAAGCTAGGAATTACTAAAGAAGATAGATTAATAACAGCAAGATAAGGATAGTAGTGGTCCTCCTCTGTCACATGTTCGATGGTGGGAGCACCGGCTGAGCTTGTTTGTCGTTGCCTCCCTTCTTCCTCCTCTCATACACTTTCCGGGTCAGCTTGGGTGTGGTCCCCCCGATTGTATCATTCCTCCCCCGAAGAAGAGCCACCTTGTCCTCAAGGTGGAAATCTGGGAATTGGGAAATGATGAGTGTAGATTCTTCCCACGAGTTTTCTGTTGGGGGTAGATGAGCCCATTTGATGAGGACTTCTTCGGATGTTTCCCCCTGGCGCACTTTCAGCACTTCCTCAGGTTGGATCAGCATGGACATGTCATGTGACAGCTCTCGGGGCAAAGTAGGAATCACGGTAGATGAGGGTTGTGCCTTGCGAAGTTGGGAAACATGCACGGTTTGGTGAATGCAAGAATCTGCGGGCAGCTTCAGGCGGTAAGCTACCTGGCCAATGCGTTGTTCCACCTCAAAGGGTTCATAATAACGTGGGCTGAGCTTTGCATTGCGTTTACCGGTGAGGGATTGGTAAATGTAAGGGCGCAGGCGTAGGTAAACGAAATCTCCCACCTCTAAGCTCTCATGCCGTCGGTGCTGATCCACACGGAGTTTATTCGGTACTGGGCTTGCAGCAGTTGTTGCTTCAGTTCATCAAGGGCCAAATCTCTATTCTGAAGCTTGGAATCCACTGCAGTTAGAGTGGAACTGGAGGGGCTGTAACGGACGAGAGCTGGAGGGTCCTGTCCATAGAGGGCCTTGAATGGGGTAGTATTCGAGCTCTGATTATACGTGGTATTGAACCAATACTTTGCCCAGGACAACCATTTGGTCCATTTCCATGGATGCTGAAAGGTGTAACAGTGCAGATAATCTTCAACGCAGCGGTTGACCACCTCTGTTTGGCCGTTAGTCTGGGGGTGGTAGGTCGAGCTCATGCGCAAAACGGTGCCGGACTGCTTGAACAGTTCACGCCAAAATGCGCTGGTGAGGATCGAGTCTCGATCAGAAACGATGGATTTGGGGAACCCGTGCAGTCGCACTATCTCCCAAATGAACACAACAACAACATCACCCCCGGTAAACGGTAGCTTCAGTGGCAGAAAATGAGCAAATTTGGTCAGATGGTCAACTACTACCAAGATTGTGTCGGCCCTAGTGACCTTAGGCAGCCCTGTAAAGAAATCCATGGAAATGTCATCCCCAACTTGCTCTGGCATAGGCAAAGGTCGGAGGAGACCGGCGGGAGGAAGGGCACTGTATTTTACCTGCTGATAGACTTCACGTGATGCTACATACTGCTTATACTGCTGTGGCATGCCGTCCCAGTAGAAGACCGCTGCTAACCTCTTGTATGTTCTCAGAAAACCTGAGTGGCCACCTGCAGGTCTAGCATGAAATTCCTGCAGAAGCTGAGGGATGAATGATGAGTTAGCAACCAGGACCAACCGCCCCTGATAGAAGGGTCTCCCTTTGTGTAGGCAAAAATCTGGTTTGCTGTTAGGGTCCACTGATAGATGCTGGATGTGTCCAGCCATTTGGGGTCTTGCTGGAGTTCATCTTCCAAAGTCTCCCAGCCATCCCACGTCACGGACAGAGCTAACAGTGGCGGAGTTTCCTTCCTAGACGGCGCATCTGTTGCTTGGTTCTCCTTCTCGGGTTTGTACTGAATTTCAAAATCGAACCCAATAATTTAAGAGCCCACTTATGTTGTTCTTTGGTGTGTAAGTGCTGGTCCCAAAGGTGTTTGAGACTTCGCTGATCCGTCTTTATCACAAACCGTCTTCCAAGGAGGTAATGCTGCACTTAGTGACCGCAAAAACCACCACCATCAATTCCTTCTCGTAGGTGGATTTAAGCTGAGCCCGTAGGGATAGAGCTTAGCTTAAATAAGCGATGGGTCTGCCCACCTGCATAAGGACAACTCGGATGCCAAAACCAGAGGCTTCTATTTCAACGGTGAATACTTTTGCAAAGCCGGCATGGCTAACATGGGTACGAATGTCAATCTGTTTTTCAGCTCCACAATGGCAGCCTGGGCTTGGTCATTCCATTTGAAGGATTCCTTGCGTAAGAGGGTAGTCAGAGGTGCTGCTACTGTCCCGTAGTTCTGAACAAACCGTCGGTAGTATCCCGTTAACTTGAGGAATCCCCTAAGTTCATGCACCGACTTTGGTGTCGGCCAGTCCACCATATAGCTGATCTATTCCGGGTCTGCTACCACTCCGTTGGCCAAAATTATGTGGCCCAAATACTCAAGACTAGGCTGGAAGAAGTGACACTTCTCTTTATTCGCAACTAGATGGTTTTCGGCCATGACCTGAAGTACAACTTCCAAATGCTGAAAGTGTGCCCGCTTATCATTGCTATAAACCGACATGTCATAAAAAAGACTAATACAATTTTTTGCAAAAAAGGTTGAAAAACCTCATTCATAACAGCTTGAAATGTGGTTGGGGCGTTCTCAAGTCCAAATGGCATGATGAGAAATTCATAGTGGCCTTGGTGCGTGTGGAAGCCCATTTTTGGAACATCTTCACTGCGGACCCGGATTTGGTGGTAACTGGACTTGAGGTCTAATTTGGAGAAGACAGTGGCTCCATTCAGCTCATCCAGCAGCTCATCTATCACTGGAATTGGGAATCTGTCCGGTATTGTAAAGTCATTTAGGGCACGGTAGTCCACACAAAAACGCCATTCCCCGTTTTTCTTTTTGACCAGCAACACCGGGCTGGAGAAAGGGCCGTTGCTGGGGCGTATTGAGCCAGAATGCAGTATTGCTCGCACGATATGTTTGATTTTTGCCTTCTGGTAATGTGGACACCGATAGGGGCGGATGTTTGGTGGGGCAGCTCCTGGTTGAAGCGGTATGGCATGGTCATGGAATCTGGCTGGAGGGAGGCCTTGAGTCTACTTAAAAACTGTCAGAAAGTTCTCAAGATTTCTGCCAAATCCGGATCCAAAGGTGTTTGTGGGTCCTCCTTCCCTTGCGTTAACATCGGAACTGTCCAGCCCATCTGATTCTTGGTCATACTACGCTGAAGCGTTCGAACCCGACCTCAGTCAAACACAGATTCGGGTCTTCGTTTAAGTGGACCCATCGACCATCCAGTTCGAATTGAATCCAGAGTCTCCCCCAGTTGGTGCGAGTTTCTCCCAATGAAGCTAACCATTCCCAGCCTAAATCACATCCACTCCCGATAATTTTAGAGGTAAGAAGGTTTGGATGAACTTCGTACGTTGCAATGTCAGCTCCACGCTCTTGCAAACGCCTTCACTAACAATGCTTTCTCCCGTTCCCACCACCAGCTCGAACTTTTTTGATGAGTTGATCGGAAGTTGCAGCACGTCGACCAGGGATTGGGCAATGAAATTATAAGTTGCCTCGCTGTCAACCAGCGTGGAAACCCTAGTTCCATTTATTTTCCCCCAAATCTTCATAGTTCATTTTGAGGGAATTCCCATGACATAGTGTAGGGACAAGTTCACCTGATACATTTCCTCCTCGAGCCCATCCTGATTTTCCTCATTCTCAGGCCCAGTCAATTCGTTAGGCCAGAAGATTTGCATCTTTGGCCGGGCTGCCACTTTTCTCCACAACGGTAGCACACCCCAAGTTCTACGTCTTTGGACCTCGTGACCCAGTGGTTGGTTGGGCTTGGTTACAGTTTGGGATCCGGTGGAAGACATAGTCAGGCCTTTGGAGGTTGGATTTTCCACGCGCGTAGCGGCCCCCAAAGAACTACTGTTACTGTTGCTTCCTTTTCACTGATGTTGGGCCGGAAAGAATTTGTAATTATCCCACCGATTTTGGCCTAGTCCATCCTTTTGATTTTTCAATTCTATACTTTGATACACGCTCGATGGTGACGTCCTTCTCTTCCACCTCCACCGCAATAGTCATCATCTCTGATAAGTTTTTCGGTTTGAAAAGCATTGTTTCTGCCTGGATTTCTTGCGCCAGACCAGCCCAGAAAATACCCATCATCATTTCTTCCGTCATCGCCTGTTTAGCCGATAGATGCTCAAATCTTTGCCGGAAATCTGTGACGGTGCCCTCCTGTTTCAGAGCCATCAGCTGGTCGAGGAGATTCCCGGCATGCGCTATACTGAAACGGAGAACCAAAGCCTCCTGGAATTCATCCCACGGTGGTAACCCAACATGGTTTTCCAACCAAGTGAACCAATGCAGTGCTTCGCCCTCCATACAAACCCCCGCCGCCTCCGCTGGAAATCTATGACGGTGCCCTCCTGTTTTAGAGCCATCAGCTGGTTAAGGAGATTACAGGCCTGCGCCATACCGAAACGGAGAACCAAAGCCTCATGGAATTCATCCCACGGTGGTAACTCAACATGATTTTCCAACCAAGTGAACCAATGCAGCGCTTCGCCCTCCATACAAACCCCCGCCGCCTCCACTCGGTCGATATCTCAGATTCCGCAAATGCGAAAGTACCTTTCGATACGTCCAGCCGCGAGGATCTTCGCCGGTGAAGACAGACGTCTCCATTTTTCTAACTATGAAGCCTCTGTCATTGCCGAGTTGGTTGTGGCCGCCTCTAGTTCCACTAGAGCCCAAGGAGACCGAGGCTTCGTTCGGTGCTGGTTGTTTTGTGGCATATATGTGGTATGTCCTAATTTGGTATTTTTGACAACCATAAATATACCAGCACTAAACAACCACAAAACAACCAGCAGTTTATGCTGTAAAGAGAATGAATACCATAAAGTTGTACAATTATTGTAATAAAGAGAATGAATATTGTATATTATTGTTTACAAGTTAGGGTTGCGAAATTGTAGCGATTGATATTAAAAAATTAACTAATTTAAAAAATTCATATTATTTGTTTTTAAAAAATGTCATTTAGTAGTAGTTTTTACAAATTATTTACCAACACCAATGGTAGTATTTCATTTTATTGAAAATAAGGTACGCAAACTTGAATATTTAATTATATGTACATATAGTAATATATAGGCCATATTTTTTTAACAACTAAATTGTTTATTTTTTGTATGATATAAAATTAATAAGATCACTAATTAATTATTATATTTTTCTTTTATTCAAATGTGAACAAGTAGTCTGGTGTGTTAAAACCATGTATACTTGTAATTGTTGTTACCCATTGATAGAATTGTGGTTGATAATAGTAAAATTATTTGTATTGACCTTAATAATGTTAACAAAAATTGATTGTAATAAAATTTGTTGTCTTCCTAGTTAATAAATTATGTATATATTAATTTGTATATTTGTTAGTAGTTTCTTTATTTACAACTTAACAATAAATTGTTTTAAAATGTAATATACAAATTTGTTATCGTATCATAGAAATCGGTAACACACTGCACGTAACTAACTTAACTAATTTATTCAAAAATACCGGACGAAATAACTACATTGCCAAGCAGCAGTTTTCAAAACAGCCACATATATACCAACACAAAACAACCAACAAAACGCTGCAAAACAACCAGTCAAAACAATCAGACTAAAACTGCTACAAAACAACTCCAAAAAATCCATGCCGAATAGAGCTTGAGTGGTCACCTTCGCGTCTCTGCATAATGCGTGTCAGCGCCTTCAAATCTCTCAACACCTCCTCCATGGTGTTTTTGACCTCCGTTACTTCCATTCCAAGCTCATCCACTGAATGTTTGATGTTCTCTTGTTGAGTGGTTAGCACATCCATGTTGCGTGTTTGAACCATCCAGGGGCCGCATTTCAGAATGATAGAGGCTAGGTTATATGACCTTCCCTCATGCTCACTATCAAGAGAAGTCACCTCTCCCGAAGGGCCAAAGAAATCAGGGATGAACCCTGCCTAAACCCACAGAGAGGCCAAAATTGGTAATATTCTGAGACGCCTAGACCTAGCTAACCCCTGCCATATTTATACTAGCTAAACGACAACAAAAGCAGTAGAAAGATAAGCTAGGAATTACTAAAGAAGATAAAAGTAATAACAGCAAGAATAGGATAGTAGTGGTCCTCCTCTGTCACATGTTCGATGGTGGGAGCACCGGCTGAGCTTGTTTGTCGTTGCCTCCCTTCTTCCTCCTCTCATACACTTTCCAGGTCAGCTTGGGTGTGGTCCCCCCGATTGTATCACATCTGCAGATCATGCCATTAACGACCGTGAGCTACATATCTATCTCCTTAAAGGTCTCCCTAGTGAGTATGATTCTATGGTCACTTATATCCTCTCATAGCCTAAGGCTCTCACTCCTCATCAACTATATGACAACCTCTTGCACCAGGAGGTTCGCATTTCAGAGCAAGTTAAGCAGATCTCAACTACGGTTTCTGTTAATGCTACCTCTAAGACAGATTAGTTTTCTAAACCTTCTAATGATAAAGCCAAATTTGGCAATTATTCAGAAAAATCTGGATCTAACAGATCTAGAGGGAGAGGTCACTATACGGGAGGTAACAGATCTGGTAATAATTCTGGATCTGGGACTATGACACCCAGCCTCAGTGTCAAGTTTGTGACAAAAGAGGCCATTTTGCCAACATTGCTACCACAGATTCTCTCAGTCCTATCAAGCTAATCCTCCTCGTAGTTTTAAGCCAATCTCACTTCTCACACCTCCTTACCTAGTCCTTCCTCTACTTGAATCCCAGACACCGGTGCAACCCATCACTTCATAGGGGACTTTAATCGCCTGAGTATTGGTGCCTCAAATTATCAAGGCACCGACACTGTTACCTTGGGAGATGGTACTTCTCTTTCCTATCTCTCACACTGGCCAACCATCATTCCTACTTGTTCTAAATCCTACATTCCATCTGGTGTGTTCTTCTCTCCTTGCCTTAACAAAAACTTGATCTTCTTTCTGAAATTTGCCGAGGAACATAACACTGTTTTTGAATTTCATCCTTCTTTCTTTTGAAGGATCGTTAATTTGGGACCGTTCTTCTCAAAGGACCAGTTAAAGACGGGTTATACATTTTTCTAGTCACCACTCCATCCCACCAGATCCAAGCCACCACTCTCAGTCAGGGTGTTAAAACAAGTCCTCAAGTTTGGCACTGTCGCCTTGGGCATCCATCCACTTCTCAAACACTTTTTACAATAAACAAGTTTTGTTTACCAGTTACCAAGCATTCTGATACTGATTTTTGTAATGCTTGTACTATGGGAAAAACCCATGCCCTCCCTCATCCCTCTACTATTGGCAGATCTATGTTCCTTTTAAGCTTTTATATATGGACATTTGGGGCCCTACTTACACTACCTCTCTTGATGGTTATAGATATTACCTTCGCCCTTGAACATGTCTTTCTTGGGTACTCCCTCCCACACTGGATATTTCTGTTTTAACCCTACCACCAACAAAATTATTCTCTCCCGTGATGTCACATTTAATGAGACATCCTTCCCTTTTGCCACAAAAATATCTCCTCCTATCTAGTCTTCTCCTCCCAATGGTCTATCCTACCCCATACCTGATTTTCAGGTTACTACCACTACCTCTCATTAGTCCCCTCCTACATCTTCTTTACCAAGTAATACCACCTCATACATTCACCCAACTTCCTCTCCTGTTCCTGTTACGTCCACAGATACTTCTCACCCACCTAGTCCAGATCCTTCCTCACAAAATCCATCCCCTCCTATTGCCTGCCATCCTATGGTTACTAGGTCCCAAACACATTCACTTAAACCTAAAGTTTTCACTCAGACAAATTTAACCATCACTCAACCACAAGAAATTCCCGATTCACCCACCTTCAAACAGGACCAATCCTATCTTGAATGGAAAGATGCAATTCTCAAAGAATACAATGCTCTGCTTGCTACTAACACTTGGGAATTTGTTCCCTCACACCCCTCTATGAACATTCTTGGCACCAAATGGATACTAAAAACTAAGTGCAACTTTGATGGAGTTTACAGAGGCGCAAAGCAAGATTTGTGGCTCAAGGTTTTTCTCAGTCCTATGGTCTTGACTACACTCAAACCTACAGCCCTGTGGTTAAGGTTTCTACCATACGTATTGTTATTTCTTTGGCCACCTCTCATGGTTGGCCTGTCTATCTGGCAGACATTCATAATGCCTTCCTCCATGGGGACTTGGAGGAGGCTGTTTTCATTCATCAACCTAAGGGGTTTCTTGATCCTAAATTTCCTCATCATGTTTGTCACGTGAGGAAATCCCTCTATGGTCTCAAGCAAAGTCCTCGGGCTCGGTTCTCTAAGTTGAGCTCATTTCTAATTGAGATTGGAGTTACAGCCTCAATCTCAGACTCATCTCTATTTGTCTATCTGTTTCAAAATGAGAGGATGTTCATCTTAGTATATGTTGATGACATTTTATTCACTGCTTCATCCATGGATCCTATTAACAAGTTCACTACAGCCTTGTCTGCTAAGTTCCCTATCTCTCCCATGGGACCCCTACACTACTTTCTTGGGGTAAATGTTACCCACAATCCTAATGGAATCCTTCTCTCTCAGACTAAATACATCCAAGATCTTCTTCGCACAAAAGCATGCTTCAGGCTAAACCCTCACCCACCCCAATGCCTCGATCTCACAGATGCTAAACTCTTTCCAGACCCCACGAAATACAGACAAACTATCGGTAGCTTGCAATATCTATCACTTACCCGACCAGACATTTCATTTGCAGTAAATAAAGTCTGTCAGAGCATGCATCAACCTAGCGAATGAAATTGGCAGTGTGTTAAGAGAATCCGTTGTTACTTGGCGGGAACCCAGCATTTGGGACTCTTCTTCGACTCCTCCTCCACCTTGGACTTCCATGTGTACTCGGACGCTGATAAGGCCGGCTCTCCCATTGATCGTCGTTCCATAGGAACTTACTTGGTGTTTTTTGGCTCCCATCTCGTGTCCTGGTCCTCCACCAAGCAAAAGACCGTTGCGTGGTCGTCCACTGAGGTAGAATACAAGGCTGCTGCCACCGCCGCTGCTGAAGTCATATGGCTTCAAAATCTGCTTGCCGAGCTTGGTATTTCTCTCCGCAAACCACCACACCTCTACTGTGATAATCTCGGTGCGACTTTCATCGCCACAAATCCAGCGCCCCACAACAGGAATAAGCATGTAAGCATCGATTGTGATAATCTCGGTGCGGGAGAAGATTCTAAGGAAGCCTCAAGATCTCACATTCATCTAGCAATTCCCAAATTGCAGACTTGCTCACAAAACCTAGCTCTACTTCTGTATTCCAGCAAAATTGAGCCAAACTTCCCCTTGCAAGATGGCGTTGGGCTCACGGGGATGACAGCCCACACTCCCCCGGCCCAATATAAAGCCTTCATTAGTTGTAAAGTCTAGTCTAGTTACATTCCAATCTCTATTACTGACTCTAGAATCTTGTACTTAAACTATAAATACATGTTAAAGATCAATACAACACACACGACTCAATTAAGATATTTTCTATAGTTTGGTACATCTAGCATAGCAGATGATTATTATTCTTGATTTATCTGACAACAGTAGCTTGAAAATACAGCCCAGTTGTCGAATCAGATTGACATGGAGAAAAATCTACAATATCAAACACTTCTCTTGCAAGCCTTTGTGGTAACCATGATAGATACTTGACCTGGGCATAACTTAACTTAGCAAAGTGATTTCATATAGGCTCTGTTCGCCTTTGGCATATTTGATAGCATTTGTGACATAAATGGATGGGTCCCACAATAATATATTGTCACATATGAATCAGCAGCAAAACAGCCAGACCAAACATCTGCAAAACAGTTGTTAGATTATGCACTCAGCAGCGCGCACTTGCATAGTTGGTTGTTTTGTATATCTGTTATTTTGTTTTAAGCTTATTTGGCACTCACTTGATCCCCAATATGAATTCTTGGCATTCCCTTCTTCTCTCACGCTTTGGTTCCCCTGTTTACCTATTTTCAACTCATTGTCCTTCCTTCAAGAGCTGTTTTTGTGCTGTTCTTTCTGATTTAAGAATTATGACATCAATGAGCTGCTTCACTATTGTCGCCAGTAGGACTTGATGTAATTGATTTTTTTTCTATATCCTGACAACTCATTATGATTAAAAAATTATTAGGGCGCTGAAGGAAGAGAAGTATGCTGCTCGTAGAGCCATTCTTCCTATGCTCCAAGCTGAAGAGGACGAAAGGTAAACCTTGACTTCCAATGTCTTAGATTTCCATTTCCTCCATAGTTGTGGATATAAAATCACTTAAGATTGGAGTCTAAATACTGACTAAAACTTACTTCATTTGTAAAAAATCTGTATAGATTTGCTAAAGAATGGAAAAAGTATCTCGAGGAGGAGGCCAGAATAATGAAAGATGTTCCAGGGTGGAAGGTTGGGGAGAATGTCTACAACTCTGGCCGATGGATGCCTCCTGCTACTGGTGAGCTTCGACCAGAGGTGTGGTGATTTGTCCTGCTTTTCATTTTCAAATTTTACTAGGGAGCTTCTATATCTGCTTCCAAGACATCATTCCTGGGCCAGATCGTTTGCGATGCTTAACAATAAAGAACTCAGTCGATTAAGCCTTTTACTTGGCAATAGAATCTACCTCAAATTTGAGGGTGAAAGTTCTGATCTTTGCACACTGTACTCTATCGTATTTGTCGTCTAGCTGTGCTCTTTACCATTTCAGGCGGCACTTTATGCTGAAGACATGATTTTTCTGTCTATTAGACAAAGATGTGTCTATGCTCTGGGCAGTTTCAAACTCTGCAAGAAATTTGAATGGCATATACTCTTTATCTTTTAATTTGCTTTTTCCGGCATGCGCGTATGTACTCGATTGGTATGTGGTTGACTTAAATGTTTGGGGTCCGTTTTTGAGTGTTTAATGATTGGTCATCTGTTATCTTACTTTTTGAGGGATATCATGGTGCTGTGGAGCAAAGAGTTATAGCGAGATTTTTATTAAAAAACCTAAGTTATTGTGAAAGTGGGAGATAACTTATATATTTAGTAGATTCATATTGTTGTGGAGGGAATTAAGAGGAAGCATAGCAGGACCGATAGCAACAAGGGATTTTGGGTGTGAGATCCTCTATCCTCCCCGGTCTACCACGTTGATCCTTTTTTCCTAGTTGACATCACTTAGATCACCATCTTCTTTTAAGAGATATGTACGAGTTGATCCAATGGTAGACTTGTAATATCGAGATTCCAATGCCCAGGAAATTAGTCACTAACTGACAAATGTTGATGACCACAAATGTCCTCCAATACTCTGCCACCTATGTACAACCCATTTGTTTCTTGCGCATGATGATGAGTCACCTTGGACCCTCTTCTTGGGCATCCAAAATAAGGGTGAATTTACCCCAGTGTAAAACATAAAAAAAAAAATCTGTAATAGTGTGGAATCATCCTATTTTCTCACTTATGGATTTGGATTCTTAACTAACTTGATTTTTTATGACATAATTGACATCACCTATATGTTTTATTTTCTTTTTTTATATATCCAAGTGAGGGTTTATTGGTTTGTTCATTAATAAAGCTAAGAAACTTTGTTGTTGAGGTGTATGATAGTTGGAAAAAGAACACATAATCTTAACATCAACTCAACCACACCTGGATCAAAAACTTCCATGCTTGCTGATTTTGTATGAACAACTTAAACCAAAGTCGAACATGCCATGTTTTTGGCTATCACCTGCAGTGGATGCATCATGGCTATTACGACTGTTGACCGTGCTCTATTGTAACCTTCAAGATTATACATTCTTTAATTGTGAATTCATGTCGTGTTTCTTGATCCTTGCCTTTTTTTCTTTTTAATTACTCAACGTTGTTGCCGATTAGTTCTATGTTCTATTCTAAAACGAGGCTGTCTTGCCTACAGCTGGGTGTAGCCATATTTGGCTACACCCAGCGCGCCTGTTTCCTCTTCTTTCTTCTTTCTTTTTTTTTTTTTTTTTTTTTTTTTTTCTTGCCCATTGTCTGGCTCTTTAACATTTTTTTTTTCAATCATAAAAACTTTGTACTCTTATAGAGTGTTCTTTTATATATAAATCCAAAATGAAAAAAAATTATTCATTTTTTACCTTATTTCAAGCTCTTCAAAACAGACCAATCATGAATATATTTGACAACTTTTAAAAAAATTATTTTTACATGTATGGAGCACAGAGATGTAAAAATAAACTTGTACAGATGGTCATACAACATTACAAATGTTCATTAAACATGTACATCACGTAAAAACATGTACATCACGCATTAAAACATATAGATAATCATATAAACCTGTACGAAAATTAAATATGTAACATCCTTAATTAAACATGTACATTAAGGAAGAACACTTGTACAGACTGTCATACAAACATGTACAGATGTTCATTAAAACAATACATTCTCAAATTGAACATGTACATTCCTCACCTTTGAACATGTACATCGTCACATTAAACTGTACATTCTCACCATTAACATATTCAGTTCTCACATTAAAGTCTATATGGCTTTCAAATAGATGACGCCTAACCCACAACACCCTAAACCCACCATAGGAAAGCTAAAAAAAACAATCGAAAGCATTTGTAGGTTTATAGTGGGGCATGGCCCTAACGACCGCGACCACAAACCTATAAACTTGTCGAGTTAGTTGCTACAATGTAAAGTAGAGACGGTTTCCAAAATAGATTACCCTACCCCCCAAAACACCCCAAACCACCCTAGGATAGCTAAAACGTCGAAGGCATTTTTAGGGTTTGCAGTGGCGGTTTAGGGTTCTAACCGACCCTAAACCCGCTACTACAAACCCTAAAAACCTGTCGTGTTAGTTGCTACATAATATAAAGTACGAAACAATTCCAAATAGTTACCCTAACAAACCCAACCCACGCCTAGGATAGCTAAAACGTCGAAGGCATTTTTTAGGGTTTGCAGTGGCGGGTTAGGGTCTAACGACCCTAAACCGCTACCACACAAACCCTAAAAACTGTCGAGTCGTTACTACAATATAAAGTACGAAACAAATTCCAAATAGATTACCCTCCACCCTCCCCCCGCAACGAACCCAAACCCACCCTAGATAGCTAAAAACGCGAAGACATTTTTAAGGTTGTACAGTGGCGGTTTATGGCCATTAAACCCGCTACCACAAACCCTAAAAATCTGTCGAGTTAATGCAATGATGTACAAGTTTTTAAGTGTAGATGTACATGTTTTAATGAACCTTTGTACATGTTTGTATGACTATATGTACAAGTTTTTTTTACTTTTTATGCACTATACATGTAAAATAATTTTTTTCAAAGTTGTCAAAACATATCAATAACTGGTCTTGTTTTGGAAAGCTTGAATTTATATGAACAATGATATAACTTTTTTTCATTTTAGACCTATATATTAAAAGTTACAATAATTTAAAATTATTGTTATTTTGATAAAGATTAAAAAAAGAATAAATGAAAAAAGAAAAAAATTAAAAAAGGAAAAAGTGAGAGGCCGCTCCCGCAGGAAGCAGCAACACTACTCTCTCGTGAAAAAGAAAAAAATGAAAAAAAAAAATTCTCCTTGCAATTGCACTGCTCCCTCTCTTTATCTCCGGTATTTTATTCTAGGATGTAGCTAACCTGGCTAAAACCACCCGTAGCCAAGAATTTGCGTTCTAAAAAACATGTTTTATCCTATTACTTCAAATTGCATATGGTTTTCTAAAAGCATCCACAACAACTCATACTTTTTAGTTTGTTAACACATACCAATATGTCACATTACTAAAATAATATAATTTTATCAATTAGGTTATTATCCATCTAATTTCTACTGCAATAATAAAGTATCTTATTCTTCTCTCTCTTACTCAACTACCAATCATATTCCAAAACATAAAGAATATAAAAGAAAAACATCTCTCAAACATTACCCATTGTGTCAGAATCCTAGAATCCTTAGTTAAGACACGGTGAGAGATAATTTTGAATGAATCCAGTCTACGCAGCTTTAAGTTTGATGTCTTACTTGTACCAAGAGTGGATTCAATTATTATTGTGGATGCTCTAACATCCTCATTCATCGAAACAAATTCATCTCACTTTACTCCTAGATTATTTTCCACACCCATATTCCTTTGGCATAGCTTTTCCGGAAATTGAACTCTCTTTCTAAATTTTCATCGCGCATAAGGGCCATTTTATTGAATCGGTATTTTATTTCAAGTTTAAATGTTTTTTGTGAGATTTTTGAAAATGAGTTTGTTTGATCAATTCATTTTTTCTCTTTAAATGTCGAGCACATCAATTGTCATATCAATTTTTTTTACCTTTTCTCCTACATATTTTTTCTCTCTACTTTCTCTAACTTCAGCCGACAATTGACATTAGCTATCTCCTTTAGTTTTGCAAAAGAATGAGACCATAGTTGTTTTTCTTTGTTTTCAGGGATCATGAGTTATATAACAAGGACAAATTTGTCCCACCTTTATTAACCTACAAGAGCGGTTGATTACTTGTAGATTACCGATATGCTTTCTTTCTACAGTGTAATTTGGATGCAAACTTTAATGTACGACCATGTGCCGACACAATGCCCCTCACTTGTTCAGTACTGTTAACTATTATTATAGGGGGATGCTGTCCCCTCGAGACTACTAGTAGCTTTGGTCGTTGAATCTCGTGTGAGTTAGGTTGTGGTTGAATTGGCTGCAAGTAGAACATAAACACTTTAGGTTTGTGTTGACCATGCATGATAGCATCGTGTAATATTGTATGTATGATAGAGGTGGTGTGGTAATTGACCTCAATGCTAATGGTTATCTCCAAGGTTCAACGAATGAATGAAGCTATGATCGTACCCGGACAGAGATGATGGTCTTCCTCTGATGTCTTGAAACCGACCATAATAGAATAGATAGGCGAGGCAACCAATATCAATCTGTTCTCGCCTATCGATAGATAGCAAGTTGCTGTCAGAACAAGTTGATAGGATCCCTTCTTTTTTCACCCCATGTCACGAACGGAGGATATGGGGACGTAAAATAAAAAAGAAAGAGAGGGTGGGTGGGTGGGTGGCATTTCTCTCGCTTTTGGCATAGCGAGCCTCCCACTGGGGCCCGCAACGGGCTATTAGCTCAGCGGTAGATAGCGCCTATGATAATTGCGTCGTTGTGCCTGGGCTGTGAGGGCTCTCAACCACATGGATAGTTCAATGTGCCCATCTGCGCCTGACCTTGAGATGTGGATCATCCAAGACACATTAGCATGGGGTACTCTCCTGTTCGAATCGGGATTTGAAACCAAACTTCTCCTCAGGAGGATAGACGGGACGATTCAAGTGAGACTCAATGTAGATCCAACTTTCGATTCACTCATGGGATCCTGGCTGTCCGGGGGGGGGGGGGGGGGCACTGTGGCTCCTCTCTTCTCGAGAATCCATACATCCCTTATCAGTGTATGAACAGCTATCTCTCAAGCATAAGGTTAGGTTCAAAGTTGTTGTCCGAGCTCTTGTCCTTCCTCTGTGATGCAAGACAAAGAATATAGGTGTTAGTTGTTTTCCCGAGTAAAAAGGGTATAGTGGAATCTCTGAATCAATACTACGAATCTATATACTCGTACTTTACGGTAAGGAAGGTCCGACCTTCTCCAATTAGCATCTCGCCTGATTGTCTGCTGAGTGAATAACAACAAGTGCTAGTTCAAGTAAGAATTCATTTGATGCATGAGATCTGTATTGTGACGAGTAAGAAAAGAAGGTTGCTCGTGCCTATGCAGCCTTTGTTCACATCTCTCATCGATTCCCCCATGGAGAAGAGGAACAAAGGTGAGCATTCATTAGTTGGACCTTTATTCTATATGCCTCCGCTATTGACACTCTTACTATACTGTACGAGCTATATGATCATGAGCATCACCCACAAAAAAGGCATACATAGAAGGGGGTTTCTCACCTGGGTCGAGATTTGAGGCCGGTGTAGCAACCCATTGATTGCTTGTTTTCTTATCTAAACAAGAGTGTTCCCACTATAGAAGGCTCTAATCCTGACAAATCACTAGTATAAAAAAGGCCTATTTCGGCGGTTGTTCTTACAATCGCCGAAATAGAGCCATGGAAATTGTCTAAAAAAAAGACACCTATTTCGGCGGTCGTTAGCTAGGAGCCGCCGAAATAGGGTAAAAAGATACCTATTTCGGCGGTTCCTAGCTAACAATCGTCGAAATCGAGTCGCTGAAAATTCCGTGTCTAAACAATGACACCTATTTCGGCGGTTGTTAGCTAGGAACCACCGAAATAGGTCAATTTCCCAGTTCTATTTTCGCATTCCCGATTTTTTTTGTAATTTTTTCGAATTCCTGCCCCTTCAAATTCATTTTTCGGCCTTTCACTTCTCCCTCTCTCTTCATTCTCTTCACGCACTATAATTTTGCAACCCTATGCGCCTCCTCCTTCATTATCTTCTTGTGTCTGCTCCTCGAATTGCTGAATCTCGCTCACCAGATTGAAGACAGGGTTGAAGTAGGGGTGAGCATTTGGATAATTCGGTTAACTGAAATCCAAATTGTAAAAAAAAATTGGATTTCGGTTAATTCGGTTTTTAACCGAATTATCCAAATTTTGATCAAAACCGAATTAACCGAAATCCAAATTATCCAAAATCCGAAATTTTTTTAAGTTGAAAACCGAAAACCGAACTGAAATCCAAAATTTCCTTCTGTTCGGATTTCAATTAACCAAAATTAAAAAAAAAACCGAAAACCGATTTTATAAATTGGATTTCAGTTAACCGAATTTTTTTTAAAAAAAAAACCAAACACATGTTTTTGTTTCATGTTCATCATCAGCAACAGTAATAACCATAAGCTGCTAGAAAATTGTGAATTCCCTAGTTGCCAATTCATCACAATAGAAACAGGAAGAACTCACTCAAACATTAGACTAGTTACATCAAACTAGGGGTGAGCAGCGATGAACGATGTTCCAAAACAACCAGTTATATATAATTAATTTGACGGAAAAAGAATAGTATGACATTATATTATTGAAGGATTGGAGCAATGCGGGATAGGGGTTCCGAATTTTAACGTTTTGTTTGTCATGTTTAAAGAGTATTAACTATTAAGGAAAAATTTAGGGATTTTCTTTAAAAAAAGTTTGGATAATTCGGTTAACCGAATTTTTCAGGGTTAAAACCGAAATCCAAACCGAATTATAATTTGGATATTCGAATAACCGAAATTTTGAATTTGGTTTTAAAATTCGGTTAAAAATCCAAAAAAAAAAATTCGGTTAATTTGGATTTTGGATAAATCCAAATTATCCAATCCAAATGCTCACCTCTAGGTTGAAGCATTCATTTCGAAATCGATAATATACTCGAACTTATATTTTTCTCTCTGGAAAACAAGGAACATAACTCACTTATTTTCATTCTCTACGCCTCTATTCATTCTCTATGCCTTTCACGGTAATTTTTACAACCCTAACTGGCGAGCAACAACGTGCTCTACGCCTCACGTCAATTTTGCAACCCTAACTGGCGAACAAGGAATCGAACATGCTCCGCGCCTCTATTCATTCTCTGCGCCTGCAATCTCTTGAATCGCGATAATTTACAAGGCGAACAAGGAGCATACATGCTCTTGCCTCTATTCATTATCATCTTGTGTCTGCGCCTCAGATGAATCACTGGAACTGCTACATCTCGTGAGTGAGAGGTTGAAGACGGGGCAATAGTATCGATTTTTTTTTTAAAAAAAATAGACCTATTTCGGCGGTTGTTAGCTAGGAACTACTGAAATAGGTGTTTTTTTTAAATAGACCTATTTCGGCGGTTCTTAGCTAACAACCGTCGAAATAGGTAGTCTATTTCGGCGATTGTTCAACCGCCGAGATAGGGTTGCACACCTATCTCGGTGCACCCCATTTCGGCGGTTTAGAACCGCTGAAATAGGCCTTATTTGTACTAGTGAATATTGATTATAACCACGTCATCTTAACATATAGGTTTGTTTGTAAACTGTTGCTTGTTGTATGTCAACTGATATGGATAGCAACACAACATGATAGAAAGATGGCAAGATTTTCATCATCACAGAAATGTCAATGGAAAAGGAGTGTTTGATGAAGGAGTCAGGAAGATGGGAAGATTCAAGAAGCCATGGAGGAGGAGGTTAAGACCGAAAAACACGAGGTGAGAGCAAAAATGAGTTAAAATAGAGATGAAAATGAAAGCCGAATAAACTGTTCTGAACTTAAAAGTCTTATCAAACTATGTTCCAGGTTAAGAGAGAAGATACAAAAAGTGGAGAACAAGAATGAACACAAAATGGGCCCTTTACACTGGAAGAAACTAAGGTATAAATTAAGAAGGAAGATGAGTTCTGCCTTGACAGGTCCCAAACCTGAGGGTGCTGATGTTAATTCCAAAGAATACTTGCAAATGCGTTTTGATGGTGGTAAGTGACAATCTATTTACAGGCTTTTAAGGGAAATGATAATGATGTATGAATGTGGGTCAAAAACTCACGAGATATGGTTCAGATACTGATGATATTGGTCGACTTTTTGTTTAGATGACAGTTATGCCATTTTTACTAAGCTTATATACAATTTCTTTATGATTGATATAAGACTTTTATAGTAAGGCATAAGTTGCATGTATCCAAATAACATGTTAACAAACATTGATTTAGTCGGACAAGTTCTTAAATCAATGCTATTGACCTGATTTTGTCACATGTGTAGACGATTTGATGAATTAGAAGGAACTGTAAGTAATACATACGCCGCATTATCAAAATACTAAGCCTTTGAATGGTATCCTCGAACCAAACGTTCTAGGTTCAAAACTTACCCTACTTATAAAACAATACATACGCCGCATTAGATGTTTTTGTTATTAAACACTGGACCTCCATTCATTCATTCATAAAAGGATAACAAAACAATAGAACAGGAGTGTACAGATTACACTCCACGACTGGGGGCTCTTAGAGAAAAATTTGCTGCCCCCATCCTCACGATTCTTCTTAGTACTGGATTTATCTACAACTCTTAAACTACTGCTCCCAATAGTTAAAGAGACAAAAAGGTGACTCAAATTCCGCCCCTTACTACAATCAGCTTTTACAACTAATTCTAGACTAATCATAGAAACTGCATTAAACCAAAAACAGACAACCTCCCTGCTCTTTGAGTAGTTCCAGTGAGCTCTTTTATAAATCTTTACTTGAGCAATCTTTAACATCCTGAGGTGTCCAAAGCAGTAAGCCAGAAGTAACCCAAAACAGACTTGAGTAGTAGGAATATCACTAGAATTTAAATCCCACCATATCCTCCACTTGATCGATCTGTTTGTTAGCTTAAAACACAAGCTAAGGCTACCCATCCAGAGGATAAACTCCAGAGCTATTAGATGTATTAAAAGACTAACCATTTGCACATAAAAAGTGCTCGAAATCATTCTTGTAGGAGATCATGGAACTTGAGACAACCTGATATCCTCTTGATAGATTTGTTTGTTAGCTTAAAACAAAAGCTAAGGCTACCCATCCTTAAGACAAGCTCCAGAGCATTTGAATATGTTATAAGACTAACCATTCACACATAGAAAGTGCTACAAATCTCTCTTTCCGGAATCTGATTTTGGTACTTTCGCCTATATTGAATGACCTTCATCTTTGATCTGTCTATTTTCACAAACTTTAGACTACACCACTTGTGACTAGCATTCTTCTTTGAGATGTGATAGACCTTCAGACCCATATTCAGCAACCGAATAATCTTCAGACCATACAACCAGCAGAAAAATTTCTTTCTCAAACTAGCAAATGCAGTAATAGATCTCCTACTATCCCTCTTGCTAATATGAAACACCATAGGATTCCCATCACCCCCGAACTTGCAACAAACCACCACCAGCATTGGACGCTCAGACAAAACATCAGCATCAATATTGAACAGAAAAGCCTGGTCCAAACCTTGCATCACTGCTAGGAAGAGACCCATCCCCCAATAGTAAGACCTAAGGAGGGTCAAGTGAATGCCCACACCATTGACCAAATCCAAAGGAACATGAATTCCACTAAGCCTAACAGCCATTGAGGGGGAAGAAAACGAAAAGGTAGTCCTTGAAACTGACCACTCTACCCCCACTAGCAAAATCAAATAACTATCCAAATCTGGTCTAAACGAGAAGACCAGAGCAGAAAACGCAACAGGCAACCGACACTGCTCGAAGACAGGGATTGAAACTGAAAAACACCACTCCAAACTGGGGAAAGAAAGCTTAGGGAGTGATTCTCCTAGCTAATCGCACGAAAGCACAATAAAGATATCCCCCAAAACCAAATATGAAAACGATCAAAACAGACTACCGCCAAGGCTGAACAAAGATAGCTGATCGACAAAGGAGAGCAAAGCGGAACCCTAACACCTCAATCTGACTAGCAGAGCAGATCAATTTGACAGCAGATCTTACCTCTGTTCACGGGCTAGCGCCGAAGAAGACCACCAGTGAGAGGAACACGCATATCCTACACAAGAACCGTCCAGAAAAAGCAGCACTTTCAGAGAAAGAAAAGAAACAAACTCCACAGCTTGAAGCTGGGCTTGAGAAGAAGAATAAACAAACTCCCAGTTGAGAAGGTGAGCACATGGCTGACCCCAATCCCTCTGTTTGCACAGTAGAGAACCAAAGAGAGCGATGGATTTTCGCCTCTGAAAGCGCCTCCACGAGCGCGATAGATGGAACGCGTTCCTTCAAGGTCGGTGATAGTAAGGCTTGTAATCAAACTTTTTTCAATCGGAAAACCAAAACCCAGAAGCAAGTAGCAGCTGACGGCGGAAGACGCCAACACTCTCCATTTTTGCTTCTCTGAAAAATCCTTGAAACAGTGGATCTCTCTCGATTTCTCTATCTCAGCCTGCCGCCACCCCTCACTCGCTTCTTCCTCACCTTCAGAAGCACGATCTTGTTGCGCTTCTTGAGGTTGAATTCTGAAAATTGTTATCGATTTTAGACACCTTAGGGTTTCCAACTTATTTCGCCACCGAAATGGCACAAAAGCACCGACAGTACAGAGGCTAGGGCGGACACCCCCACAACCAAGGGGGCAAATAGGGAGAGGAGAAAGCCGCTTGATCGTCGTCTTCGGCGTCGAGCTCCAGCCCGCCCTTTCATACGCCGCATTAGATTACCATGCCCGTAAACATCAACCACTGGATGAATGATTTCTGTAATTATGCGAAATATATACTATACTAAATCTTAGCCTAGAGGCGAACAAAGGTGAATTGAAACGATATATATATACAATAAAAGGAAGAAACATAATAAAGTGTTGTATTATAGTTTATTTGAACCGCATAAGGATCCTTAGACTATACTGGGGTGAGAAGGACGGGTTCCAAGACAGTTATGTTGGGAGGTGAAAAATGCATGTGGATTCATACAAAGATTATGAGACACATGGACAGGCGGCGTATTGTAATTTTGTTGTTTATGTATAAGTTTATGACGAGCTCTTCCTTCTGTGTGCTGCTCGACACCTTTAACTAATCTTTTTACAATGTGACTGCATGATCTCCATTGGCAAAGTTACCTCAAAGGAACGTCTACTAAAAACAGTTTTTGACGATCTAATCCAATCCATACGTGAAAGTGACTGTTTAAGGTGGAAAAATATTACCCAACGCAGTCAACCAAGGAATGGGGAAACGAGAAGACCTACCAACACGATCAAGCACATCCATACGCTGGTGACCACACGCCAGTAAAGTATAATCTAACGTCTAAAAGCCGCACAGGAAGACAGGCATATGTGAAACAGCACAAGTAGTACAAACAAGCAATACAGCACAGAGGAACTGATTTATAATGAAAATGGTACGTCAGATTCAGCTGCTACTAAAGCAGCAAGCAGAACTATAATACATCAAAAGAACAGAACTGCCACTGCCAGCAAAATAAGACGAGATAAAGCAGCATCTGATCAAAAGGCTGGCCCTGTCCCACCTTCCTTGTGGGCATCGGGGATGCTAGAATAGGCGCAGAGGAAGCTGGACATCTCCCAACCCCAATCCTTCCTCCTTGAGACATACAATCCAGGCCACCGGTTGATTCTCACATAGTGTTCTCTGATCTTACCGTCATCATAAATGCTCGTCACCACGGTATAGCAACACTCATGTCCTCCCCAAACTTTGTCACCAGGATCTGCACTCTGGCTCCCATCTGGGTGGAAATATCTGCGCATAGGTGGACCTGTTCCCTTCCAGTAGGGGTCCAGGTTCTTCCAGTATTCCGGGGCACCCTGTAAAAAATAAACAAGATAAAAGATCAATTTCACTAACATATCTCCAAACATGTGATCATGTGTTTTTTGGAATCAGGGCTATTCTTAATCAGTAAACGTACTTCTCTCCAACATCTCTCTTTAATGTTCATCATACTTCCTCAACTTTTGTATTCAAGCAGTTGAATGTATGTGATATTCTATTGATTTCATTTCGTTCCCTTCTACACTTTCAAAATCTCCTTTTTCATCGACTCTCGTTATCTAGCTATTTTCATTACTCAGCTTTATTTATCTTTTTTCTTACCCGGTTTTGATAACCCTGTTTTCCTCCCTTACTATTACTCCCACCCCGTCACATTTTCACCTTTTTTCCGGTCTTTTGTGCTTTTCTTTCCTGTACAATTATGGCTTTCCCAACCTCATATATTGATTCATGTTAGCTGACCCAATTGTTTTGGAAATAAGGTTTTGATATTGTTGTTGTACACTTCCTTAATATCAGCCACCCAGTTTCTTCAAGGTGAGAGCAATGTGAACATGAAAGAACAGACACGGGAACATATATGGAAGCATTAATTAGGGCTTTCGGTAGAATCATTTTATGGGATAAAATGGTGCAGCGATGAAGTTACATGATGTCATGAGACTAGGTTTAACAGAATTAGGAAAAAGGTGACAAACATAAACCTTATTAAAATGCATTACAAGGGTTTAGAAATATTAAGACCATATGATGAGGAGCAGTACCAAATCCCAATAACACGTGATGGAAAATGTAATTATCCTTAAGTTTCATAAAAGTTATGTTCGTCTAAAACAAAGCACCCAATAATATACTCAACTATTTTTACTAAGGCTTCATTCATGCTGGAATATAAAGCAAAGTTTTTGGTAGTAGGTACTGGAGAGAAAATGAAAAGATACCATGGTGAAATGGTAGTCCCACGCATGATCGCAAAGATCCTCCCTCTGAATGCGGACCTGGAAAGAGCAAATGGATATGTTATCAACCAGTGCTCAGATACTGAAAACAAGATAACTCTACGCGTACACTCATGCTAGTGCACATATGCAGGAATGCAAACAAATAACAGGCCCTACACGCTTGCTATCTGCAACGGCCCGTGAGTAGGTGGCCAGCTTAGGTAGACCTGGAATGTTCAACCACCGAGGTAAATGAGCTTTTCCCCTCCATAACTCGTCACACTGAAAAATTTCAACAGAAACGCCAAAGATTAGATGAACAATCGGTTACAAACAGATAAAGCTTATCTTTACATATTTGAACAAGATGTAAGGGAGCACCCAATGGAAGATAATTGAGACAGTTAGATTCTGATTACTGAAAGAAGCCTACGATATAAGGGACAAACTAGAATAACTGATAGTAAAGAGGAATATGAACCTGAAAATTATAGCACTAGCTATCTCTCCCATAGCACAGTAACACTCTAAAATGGAGCAGGGTATCAGAATGTTATCAACAATGACCTAACAAAAGAACAAGATCACAGCAAGGCTGAACTAGAAACAATGTATCGAACAAATGTTTGTGAATTTTCAAAAACTTTTGGGACTAAATTGCTAGACCACAATAATCTGTACAGCTTTTTAGCACAAATCTGAGCCACACATTCAATATAACATAAGTTACACACGAGTCAGAATCACCCAGGTCTGATGTGGACAAAACCATATTCAAAAACCGATAAAAAAGTCAACAGGAAAAATTTGGAAATGCCTGTAGGCCATATCTTCCTGAGGGCTTTAACCATTAGTTTCTGCACATTTGAAGAGACTACAGGTCAATCTTACTCTCATTCTTCCTAAAAAAATTATCCTTCTTATGCACAAGCCTTTCTGGCATTTCAATCAATCTCTTTTGCCAGGATGATCTTATCAAGAGAAATGTACAATCCAATATATTATAACATATGTAGGATACTGCTATGTGCCAGGCAACACCAATCAGGGTAGTGAAGAGCATAACACTCAACCAATGAATACATATAGTAGTAGTATAATGTAACTATGAAATTGGGAGAATCGGGCAATCAAGCACTATTACTTAATCACCAATAGTCACCAAAAGGACAACGTTCAGAAACAAGGTTATCAATTGGTGCTAGTTGTTTCACTGGAAACTAGGAGCAGCCTCCAGCATCTGGCAAGGCAGAACTGTTCCACTTCTTAAAAGAGTTCAGGGTCAGCAATTGGGGTTCAGCTTTTCACGCTTTAAGAAATTAGTTTCATCTACTGAACTGCTAATGTTCAGGCAGTTCAAACAACATGCCATATCCTCCAAAGTCCATTAGTCTAAACTTAATCTCCACATGCTGCCTTTTGCACTCAGTCTTAAAGGAAAAAGTACAAAATTACTTCCCTGGTTGCCTTCAATTCCATAGGTCTAAACCCAAACTTTCATTCAACCAACCATCTATTCCAACCTTCAGAGAAAAACAAGGAATCTACACAGCCAGCAAACATTTACACGAGAGTCGACTACCATCAACCAATTGAACCTTATTGAAGATTCCAATCTTTCTACTTCGTAGGCAACCCAGCAAATAGATTCCTAGTCCTACTATGTCCTCTCACGTCTCAATCCCACACACCTTAACAACATAGGGACATCCTTAAGGAACCAAAAGCTCAAATGGTGATAATTCCTCTACTGAATAAGGCAACCTAGCAAATAGATTCCTAGTCCTACAATGTTCTCTCAAGTCTCAATCCCACACACCTTAACAACAAAGGGACATCCTTAGGAACCAAAAGCTCAATTAGTGATAATTCTTCTACTGAATAGCTATATGCACAGCCACCAACATCTGGATGTAGAAGTACTGTTTCCGTTAGAAAAGAGTTAAGGGACAACATTAACTTCAACTTTTTCAGCTTTAAACAGCTTAGGATTTCCATGATCCTGTGAACTCGCTCACATATCTAATCAATAGCCTAATTTGACAATAGTTTTGCCCCATTCTTCTAAGAGCTTATAGGGAATAAGTTTATCTATTCAGCTCACTTTTTATGTCTATATGTCACACACATGACACCAGAAACATCATATTAACTTTTTTATGTTTTCTCACTCTATAATTTTTACTCTCCAATTTTTTAAACTTCCTTCAGCAGATAGCTCCAGCAGGCCACCAGTTATAGTCTTCAAAGTATATTAACTAACCCAAATCACTCTCAAGATCAGCTCAATTCTAATTAGCGTAGCCTCGATTTCCAATGAGCCTATCTTTTAATATCACTTTAGAGACAATTTAGGAATCAACGAGGAACTAATTTACAGGCTAGCCTAAACATCCAAATGAAGGTTGTTTGCGAGTTCCGATCTTCCTCCTTCGCTGCAAAGCCGCTAATATATTATCCCTTTACAAACTACGATTCTCCAGTCTCAGTCACCACTACCAGCAGAGAGAAGGGAACTTCAATATTGAGAGTGAGTAACTGACCATCGGAGCCCAGAGGTGGTCGCTAGAGGCGACGGCGAACCAAGCCCGAGAGACAAGGAGAGATAGTGCCACGCTGCGTGCGTCAAGGTAACCGAAAATCTTCATCATGATATCCGAACCAAAAACCGACAGAGGATCTCGCCGATAATCACCACCCAATCCATCGCCTTCACCACTTTCCGCATCAATCCCTCCTCCGTCAGCTATTCCTTCGCCTCCTCCTCGTCGTCTGGTCGGATTCCCTCCTCCTCTTCCGCTTCCGCATCCTCTTCTTGTTCCACTTAGAATCCTTTGAGTCCAAGGAGGCACTCACCGGAACCAACTCCGACCCTAGGTTTACAAAGGAAGATATTGCGAAAGGAAAATACTCAATTCCAAAATCTCCCTCGCTGGTTTCCGCCATGGAAACAGAGAGATGGGGGATACTCGGAGAGGGAGAAAGGTAATGGAGACGTTAATGTCAGGTGCTGCTTGTGAGAAGCGGTAGTTTCGGGTCATGCTTGCGTGTCTTCTTCTCTCCCTCGAGGAGATGCCGACTATACAAGAGAGAGACGAACAAAGCATGACGCGTCGGACAGAGACGTGGAAGGTGGATGTCTCTTTTTTATTTTATTTTTGGAAGTCATAAGAGCTATATATAAGATGAGGTGTAGGTTATCCTCAAAATTAAGCAGGTGAGAAGACCTAGAGGATGGAAATCCCAAGAAGAATCCCAATAGTATTGTAGCCAATGATATCATTCTTGGTTTTTCTCTTTTTTCTTGATAGCATTTTTTCCCACTGGGTTTTGACTATTGAGGTTTTAACGAGGTAATCGCTGAGTTGGGGTTAAGGTCTTTTACCTATTTTCTTTATTGTCGCAATGTACTCTTGTATTGTTGTTTATGATGCGGTAATTGAATAAAATTTATAATTATAAAAAGAAATCATTCTAATTGGTTTTAAGAGACCTGAGCTTAATGAGTTTCGAACTTGGACATTAAACCAATTACACTGCAGATGATGAACAACGAATAATCATAAAAAAACAAAATCCCAAGCTAAGTAGCTAGGAAAAACATAAGGATTGTGTAAGTTCTTAGAACGTTGATCTTTGTGAGTAGTTAGTTACTCATAACGATCTGTGTAACAATCACACGACGAACTAGAAGTGCACAAAATAGAATGAACGATGGTGCGAGAGTTTTCACGTGAAATATCACTCTTTATTAGCACGTACTTCACTTAGTACATTCAAGTACTCAATGAGAACATGCTCTCAATGAGTACACACGTAATTCACTCAATGTCTCTCTCAAACTCAAAGGTGAATTACAATCCTATGAAAACTCTTAATGATCTCTCTCTAATCGTATTATCCCTCTCTAAAGCGTTAGCCTTAATTCGTTCTGCCCTCCAATATATATATATATATATATAACAATGTCAAATAAATCTAGATAAATATATCTTATAAAGATAAATCTTAACAACCGAGAATAACTACTACAGTCAGGAACTATTTATATCTTTGGTAAAGATATGAACTTCTGATGATTTTACTCTGGTGTAAAACCCTTGGCCAACAAGTCTTCTCCATACGCTCTGCTTGGTACTCAGACTTCTGTGTCTGTGATGCAATCTTGGTATGTATCACAGTTAGATAAATCAAAAACATTTACACTAATCGTAATGAGACTTGATCCGCAAGGCACCTCAATTGGTTCGATCCAGACTCAGCCCTCTGTATCTGTAACTGAGTCAAAGACATCTTTCTTGGTCAAGTCAAGACCCAGTCTTCAGTGTTTGTGACTCAGTCAGAGTTTGATCAATCAAAACCTCAAGCATTAACAGATTATGTAACTTATTCCTAGGTAGAGTTTGATATTTTGAAACCAGCATGGGAAGCATAGCAAGAGCTGACTGCTCAAGAGACATAGTCATTAAGATACTATAATACTACTAGAAAATAGCAAGTTAGTTGTGGAATTAGCGACAGAGTATATTCCGTCACCAATTAGCGACGGATTTGCGACGGATAATCAATTTAGTAATTGGTGATGGACTAATGACGGATTCAGGACAGGAATGGTGGCACACAAAATTTGCAAACTGGCGTCAGAATTGGCGACGGATTAGCGATGGACTGTCCGTTGCTAATTTAGTGAGGGACAAATGCCCGTCACCAACTTTTACCAAACGACGTTGTTTTGTTTTAATCCTGGGGTATTAATCAAATTAAAACAAACCGACATCGTTTGGTCTCATATTGGCGACGAATTAGCGACGAACTTGTCTATCGCTAATCTTTTAAGAAATATCAGGTGCGAGCCCTTTCTTTCTTTCCTCTTCCTCTTCTTCCTTCATTCTTTTCTCCCTCTCTGCGCTGCGAAGTCCAGCAGATTACCCCATGTTGTTTCAGTAACCAGCACTGACCACGGCCACCTCCAACGACTCTAGCAAGCACCGGCGACCACCAGGAGCGAAAACCACCACCTCATCCTCTCTCTCTTGTGTAGATTAGTAGATGTAAACCCTAAATCCCCGATTCCAGATTTTAATATAGGCGCATAGCATGTATTGTCCTTGTTCGCCAGTTAGGGTTGCATAATGACCATGAGTGAAGAAAATTAAGAGAGGCACAATAGCATGTATGTTCCTTGTTCACTAGTTAGGGTTACATAATTACCATGAGTGAAGAATATTAAGAGAGGTGCAATAGCATGTGTGTTTCTTGTTTGCCAGTTAGGGTTGCATAATTACCATGGTTATAAAATTTTGTTCTAACTCCTATTGTGGTTTTTCAGTGATATGTCAAGGACTAAAGCTTCTGTTGATAGGTTTAACTTGACTATGAGAACTCTCGTTTACATCTTAGATTGTAAATTTGCACATGTAACTTTTATATGTATGTTCCTATGAGCTGTGTTAGAATTTAAACATCATATATTATTTTAGCTACATAATTATCATGTGTATGCATGTTTCTTCTTCTTTTTTTTGCATTCTTTTATTATTGCATATCTCCTCCTGTTATATAGTCTAGATTGTTGTTGTCCTGCAAATTAATCATCTATGATGGTGATATATGTTAGAATTATAGGTATTTTGTCTTAATTAATACTTTTAGATGTGTCATTATGTGTTGTTTCACATTTTCTTGACTTTTCCTTGTTTTGAGAAGTATTAGTTGGTTATGCTTTGCAGGCTGCTAAATTCGCCATGTAGTTTGGATCTTTAAGACTAGAAGAACCTGAGGATTTCATTATTTCATCATGTCAGAAGCTAATTGCTTCATATATGTAGGTCATTTGTTCCGTTTTCAAGTGATGAATCAAATTGTGAAGGATAATACCAATTTTCTAGAAAATGCTTACCTTGTTGGCTTGGTATGTGTCAGATTCTCTTGGAATCTAGTGATCTTGACTACTATTCCCCCTTGTATCCCCCACTCTGGAATTTTTAAAGTGAGCATTATATCTTGATGGCTCATACTTATGAGTATAGATGTGCAAGCACTTCAACACTTGTTGTAGCCCCTTCACTGACACCCCAAGGGCTACCTTCAAATAGAAATATTTGAAAGGTATGCTTACCTCTGATTTATGTGTTCT
The DNA here is from genome assembly GCA_023374045.1 of Limonium bicolor. Classification (NCBI taxonomy): domain Eukaryota; kingdom Viridiplantae; phylum Streptophyta; class Magnoliopsida; order Caryophyllales; family Plumbaginaceae; genus Limonium; species Limonium bicolor. The sequence continues at coordinate 31,258,994 of CM041778.1, read as the reverse complement.
CTTCTTAATTTTGTTTATGACTTACCTTTATATTTATGTTGCAGATTCAAGTTGTTATAGGTTTTGCAATGCCTGGTCTGCCTTGAGAAGTTCGTATGAAAGCAACTTATTTTCTCTACCAGTTGTGTCAGTCTAGGTGTCATTTTATTTCTTGTCTATTCTTGTAATATAATATTTATAAAATGGTCATTTGTCAAGCATTCAAAAGCCGGGCAGCATGTACTGCTTGATACAATTAATGTTTGTCAAGCATTCTAATCAATTTTTTCTGCTTCCATGGACAGATTCTAAAGAGAGGTTGACGCTAAAGGTTGTACAAAGCATCCATGGTGCTAGGGGAAGAAGGAATGCTTCCAGAGTTTGTATACTGGTGCAAACGAAACAAACCGATGAGCGAACTAGACCTTGGGTCTAAAAGGAATATAACAATTAGTTTAAATTTGCTCATTGTATGAATGAACTAGATCCTGAAGAGTGAACTAGATCCTGAAGAGCGAACTAGATCCTAAAGAGAGGTTGATATGCTGATTGTAGGAATGTTCAACAATTAGTTTGAATTTGTTTAGTAAAATTTTATTTTCAGTTGTGTGAAAATATCTTCATTTAGTACTATTATAGCTCGATTAGAGTCTATAATATAGGTGAATATACATTACAGATAAAAACAAATAAATATATAAAAAATAAAAAAATAGAGACGGATTAGCGACGATCGCTAATATTAAAAAGCAAAAACACAAAATTTTGTCACAAATTGGCGACATACAAATTATATCTCAAATCCGTCGATAATCTGTCGCTAATTGGTGACAGATGATGTCATTCAACGTAAATTGGTGACAGATGATGTCATTCAACGCAAATTTGGATTAGCGATGTCACGTTTAGCGACAGACACATTCCATCGCTAAAACGGTTTAGTGATGGATTAGCAATGAAATTGTCCATCGCTAAATCCGCGTTTTCTATTAGTGATATGCTAGTTTTAACGACTACAATCCCCTAGAATCATGAATCCTCACAGTACCCAGTCTGGCCAGGGACTACGGTCGAATTATCAGGAGCCAAAGCCAGACTGGCTGACTCCTTCTGGTGAAAGAGTTCAGTCCTTGCTTGTGATCCCTTTCCTTTCTTTGTCTGGAGGTAGGGTAGGCATTTAGATAATTCGGTTAACCAAAATCCAAATTGTAAAAAAAATAAATAGATTTTGGTTATTTCGGTTAAAAACTGAATTATCCAAATTAACCAAAACCGAATTAACCGTTATCCAAATTATCCAAAATCCAAATTTTTTTGAGTGAAAAACCGAAATCCAACTGAAATCCAAATTTTAGCTAGTTTGGATTTCAACTAGCCGAAATTTAGGGTTTGTGTTTGACTTTTTGTCACTAAAGACAATACTTAGAAAAGAGAATATTAATTTAGAAAAAAATTGGATAATTCGGTTACCCGAATTAGACAAAATCAAAACCGAAATCCAAACCAAATTATAATTTGGATAATTCGGTTAAAATTTAAAACGGTTAATTCAGTTTTTGGATAAATCCAAAATACCCAAATTGAATGCTCACCCCTACCTGGAGGACCAGTTTAGAAGGTGTTCCCATATCCTCTGAGGAGCATCCCTTGGTGGTATAGTTAAAATTTTGTTTCTTGCTACAAGGCAACCTAGACTAAGTCTCCTCACCAGTTGAGAATGGGTTCTTGTCGATTCTTGCATAAGAGAGACCCGCCATCAAAGTGTGAGCAAATAGGGGAATTGGGCTTAGGGAAATCCGAGGCTTCAGTGTTAGCACCTTGATGGCCGCAAGGTTCCTTGCCAGGGTTTTCATGACCTTGGAAACCCACAGATGGGGACGAGGGTGGGGTGGTCATGGGGCGATTGAGACCACAAGTAAGCCTCCATGCATCACTTTCATTATCCGAGAGGATTTTCTTACCAAAGCGCAACCCAATACTTTTAGCCATGACCATAAGGGAAGATAGATACCCATGGGTTGATTCGAAACAAATCAGGCAGTCTTTAGTTATGTGAATGAAACTGGCTACTGCAATACGACACATCCCCGTTAGGGCGTGGATGTGTCTTTCAGAAAAATTAAGATTATATGAGTAACTAAAGCTACTAGAAGGACATAAGTACTTCAACTGGAATCTTCCAATTCGATTGAGAATTACATCACTAGTAATTCTCTCAATCTCCCTTCACGCCCACCTATGGACTACGGGACAATTTCGGACTTACCGCCGATGTCCTTCTACCCTAACCGACTTCTCGGTCACCAGTTTCCCAACAGTTCCCAACTGTTGCCCGACTCCCTAAGCTACCCTAACTGGCTCCACTGCTCACACTACTGCTCACTCAATAACTTTACTATACTCACTCATACAATTGATGATTCTCTAATATAAGCCTAATCAGTTTTAGCTCTTCTCACGACAATTGCATTCAATGTAAGTGCGTTGTTGCATTGAATGTTATCTCAACTATCCATTAAATATACAATAAAGTTCCAACCATCATTAAGCTATTCCTAGCTATCTTCTAGGCTTCAACTAACTTTTTTGGATACTTGGAGTTGCTTGCTTCCCATTGGTTGAGCTGCTCTCGGATAACACTTGCGGGACACGTGGAAGCTCACCATTGGTCTCCCGGTTGTGGTGATTATGAGCGCTGGTTGCAATTTGATTCCCAACTGGTCTTTGCAAGTTGGTAACTCAGTTTAACTTCCTCGGTAGCTTCAACTAGTTCTTCCATGATGATTGTTTATAGAAGTAGTCTTGTAGGCACCATGTGGAAGATCGTCCTTGGTTGATCTTGAAGACTTTCTTGATCCTAAGATCATCCTTGGTTGATCTTGAAGACTTTCTTGATCCAAATCAAGTTTTCTGCCTTGATTTGTCTTTAAGTCAATTTCAGAAAGTTTCCAAATAGGCTTTTTTATTAGCTTCATCACTTGAATGGTTGTTGAGTATTTGTCATGTCTGGCTTCATTTTTGAGTTGTTGTGGACTATGTGCCCGACCTATTGGGCACTAATCAAACAAAAGAGATCCCGCTTGCAACTTTGCTTGCCGAGAGATTTTTATAAACTATTTCCTGAAACACTTACACTTAAATAAACATTAAATACACAAGGAAAAGTTTGCTATCATCAAAATCTCAAGGAGGACTTGACTTAACAATTTCCTTGTTTTTTATGATGGCTACCAATCTAAAACAAATCTTTACAGAAGTGTCTTACTAAAAAAATTTGAGCATTTGTATTCTAACTCCAGAAAAGATATCCCTCCTAAGAAGATTCCCTTTGAGTTAGATAAGTGATAACTTTTGCAAAAACACTAGACGCTTAGCATTGTAATATGGAAAAGCGATTCATAGACAAAATGTTCAAAAATTAACTAAGGTTTCTTTCCCCCTTTGACATTCAACAAACAGGCTGTCAACTAGAAGTTCGCAGACAAAATCAGATAATATTGAAAGAGTTATGCATTAAACAATTTAAGAGAGACTAATACAAGGACAGATAGATCATTACAAAATTCTAGCCTATCTTTAAGGTCTCTCTCAGGTGTCGCTCAAACCTCTAGTAGGCATATAACACTTAGGTCAGGTGTTGGTTTATGTATTCTATTGTGCCAAAAGCCAATGATTTTATACATTGCTCTTTGGACACAAATCTAATAGTTTTTAAAGTACTGATTACATTCCTACTTTGTCTGTGAGCTGGCAGGCACTGGTAAGAGAGATCTTTTTCTCTTCTTAGCGGATGATCTCGCTATATGCCTTTGCTCAGACATTGTCTCTTCACTCTTGCTAGCCTTAGGTTGAGCCTTGAGTGTTTTACCTTTGGTTTTGATCCTCATCTTGGTGAGCATCTCTGTACTGATGCTATCTTGGACGGTTCGAGGATATGTCTAGAAGTTGTCAAGGTTCAGTTCATGCTCAAGAAAGGCTTGAGTTACTATCCCTCCATGGACCATGCTCTGGTTGACCTATCTATGGTCAGCAAAATCATCCCAAACAGGTATATCTTCTCGTAGTTCTTCAGGGCATACATTAACTAGATGTATCTTGCACTAACTATATGCTTTTGTTGACACCTCGGTGTAATGTTGTGGATAAGGATACTATGGAGTATCCTGTCACTCTCCGACATCCTTCTGGTGGGAAGTTCTAAACTGACGCATCTCCAAACTGATCCACCATCTGACAAGCTTTGCTTCCTAAGGATGACCAGCTTGTTTCCTTAGACACAATTATCCCGCCAGTTTCTAAGTTGAAGGTATGGGTGATCAAACTCTTAAAGAGCATGATCCACTTACCCTGTACCTTGGAAATAAGACAAGGATCACTTTCGGTGTCTTTGAGCGGTCCCATATTCCTTATATGCTCCCTCAAAGTTCAGGGTAGCATGGATTTGTTCGTTTGAACATTTCTAGCCATCCCTGAAACTGGAGCATCTCCACGATCTCTTCCAAACCATGTTGTACCAGCCATTCCTCATCCACGTCGTCGGAGTCCTTTACCACTCGCTCTGCCTCTCCTTCATCTCCCTTGCTCTCCTGAAATTTTTCCTCACTTTTTTTGCGCTTTTCTCTTTCTCACCTTTTCTCCTTTCTCCTTTTCAGCTTCAAGTGATATTTGGAGCACTTTTTGCGTCCAATCCTCTTCTTCTCCCTTATTTTCCTCTTCTTCGTTGCTGGAAACGAAGACCTTCTTTGGCTCTATGGTTCTTGCTAGCTTCTCCACTGTGCCTACATTTAGGTTCTCCTCAGAAGGGTCGGCCAGCTGTTCGTTAGATGTGGGCGGCGAGCTGTCGCTACTATGTGTAGGTTTGACTAGGGTTATGGGAGATGTTTGTTTTTCCAAAGTTCGTGGGGATACTCTGGTTTTTCTAGATGTTTTTATTGAGGAAGCTTTTGTGGTGCTTTTAGAGGTGGAGGCAATTTGAGTTTTTTGTGCTGGGGTTTTGGTGAAGGCGAATGTTTTGGTGGAGTGAACTGAGCCCTTTTTGGGAGGACTCATGTATTTCAAGTCTCTTTGGTGTCGACGATGTTGCAGGTATTTGTGAGATAGGTTTGGGAGATAGGGGACCGGATATTGGTGGATATAGTGATGAGATGAGAATTTGGTTGTGTACCTTAGGCATAAAGGCCTCTATGTAGGCGAGCTCTTCGAAAGAGAGGGGTTCATTGTCCACCAACTTAAGCTTGAGCTACTTCTCAGCTTCCTTCAACAGTTGTTCACGATGTGTAACTGCTGAAGCCGGGGTGATTAGGATGTCATTGAGAGATTGGTTGGGGTCGTTGATTCAGAATGATTTCTTTGATGACCTGGTTGATTTCCACTGCTTTGGTGCCATCTTGATCACTGAACTTGGCCGGAGTAACTAAAGATCAGAAAATCTCACAACAAGGGTGAGGGTTTTTTGATGACTGAATTCACTAAACTTAAAGAGATTTTTGAGAGAAAGAGAGTGAGAGAGAATATTATAGATCTTAATAGAGGGTGTGAGAGTTGTAAACTGATGAGAGACTGGGTCGAATAACCCCTCTCTATGTATAAGACAATTGGGCAACTGTCATTTACCGATCCGTGAGCACCCTGGAAGCGCCAACGGCTAGTCCAACGATTCTTTCTGGGCCAGTCACTTCCCTAGTGGCAGAGACTGATTTCTAACGGACGGACGGGATATTTACCGTTGAACTTTAAGAAAAAGTCTATTTTGCCTTGCTCTAAAGCAAAACTAATGACATTACTGTCCCCGATAGTTGGTCATCAATCATACTAGCATAAACCAGTCAATTATCGCTGAAAGACTACTCACCGATAGTTACATAGCTGTCGTTGAGTGGTTTTGAGGTCGAGACTTCAAACTTAATTGATGAACCTCATGCTCAGATCAAGAATGATCTTGGTGAATCTCTCTATACTAAGTGCCTTCGTGAAAATGTCTACAAGTTGCTTTTCAGTTGAATAGTACTTACTATGTCAAAGCATGGAATCATTCACTGAAGCAGTTAGACGGGTAGATTGACAACATCAAGATCTTCTAGACAAGTTTTGTACACTTTCTTCCATCTATGCCCTCTAAGCAATTCTTTATCACTACCTAAGGTCGCTAACACCCCAGATTTTCTAACATTTTATTTAGTCAATTATTCAACAATTTCAATTTGTTATTTAGCAGCGGAATTAAAACCTAATCCGGAGTATTATTTCCACACTCGCCATTAAACGAGTTCTATGGTCTAAACAATTAACTTACTAACAAACCATTATCATTAATAAAAGAAATACAACACCCATAATAACAATCTCTTAAAATTGCAAAAGTCTCAACCTAAAATAAAATTCGATTAGAAATAACCAGCCAATGTGGAATCATCTTCCCAAACCCCAAGGACATCATCAACATCTGTGGCAGAATCCAAACATACACAAAGAGCCACCATAAAGTTAGAGAAACTGAGTAAGCTACCACATCACTCTGTAAAAACATTTTCTCTTTTGAAAAATATTTTAACAACATAACCACACAACATACAAATCATTTCAATAATATTACACACAACAATAAAATCATTATTGCTGTAGAATAATCCATGTTTGGTTTTTAGTAACCCAAGATATAATAGTTAGTCTAACTTGATTATCTTCCTTGTCCCAACACGCAGCCAGGACAAAACAACTTTTCTCACTTTTGGGTACAACATGCAGCTATAATCTGATCCCTAACATGCAGCCGGGAATTCAACTTTTCTCACTTTTGGGTACAACACGCAGCTGTAACCCGGACCCCAACACACAGTCGGGAATCTAACTCACCACTAAATCCTTAAGTGTGTATACCCTCATTAGTACAACAAACTAAGGAGTTAATATAGAGTTAATTGTGTCCTAATGCAGCCCATAGTATCTCAAAGTAATCTGTCCTAATGCGTCACGCATTTATCTCTCATTCAGGTGTCCTAATACGTCCCACATGTACCATGACTTTCTTCTCTTTAAAATTCTTAAATCGTTATTATCATCACCACATAATCTTATCAAAATCCACATATTCCACCATAAATAAATTATGACATCATTCATCATGAATAAGTAGTTACATTTTCACATAATCATCTCATTCACAATTTCACAACAAATCACATTGATCTTTATTTCCACCGTAAAATAATTCGCATACTTTAATAAATTCAATCATCGTTATCACCACAATTCAATCCCAAACAATAGTAACACACAAATAAAGTTCACAACCACTGTCAAAAGAATTATTTTATAGAGTTAATAAAACTAGTGAACGCGGTAACTTACTCAATGCTTCTATCCTTTACCACTACACCATCGATAACTATGATATATGGGGTCATTATACTATATACATATAAACTCTAATTATTATACATATAGGAATCTCTAAATTCTTCAAAAAAATGTGGGGTCACGTGACCCCACGTGGTCCCCCGTAGATACGACCCTGACCCGAGAGAAAATAGGGAGGAAAAAAGGAGTAGTATCTTGTTGTCTGGCTTAGAGAAGGATACAAGAAAGAGAGAGAGAGAGAGAGAGATGAGGAAGATAGAAGACTAAATTCGTTCAGAAAGATGAGGAAGATGACACCCTATGTATAGTCGGTCGGAAGGTAAATTAAGTGAGAGAATGTGAACTGAAAGGAATATGAACTAATTTATTAATGAAGATACTTAGTTACTTACATTGTTTAACTAAATAATAGAGAATTAAAAATTAGAAAATATGAAAGGTTAAAAGTTGTTTATTAAATAAATAGGAAATATGGAAAGTTAAAACTAATTCATTAAATAAAGTTATGAAACACCAAAGGATAAATACGATTAATTAAAAGTGACTTATTTAATATAGTCAAATCAATGGAGTAGTTTTATCTCAATCATTAGTATTATAACTCTGATAACTATATAAATATACCAAATTAATCAAAATAAACATGAGGATCATTAATACGTCAATAAAATTACAACCGACCTATTTTAAAACACGTTATTTATTAAAATGAACTCTTTTTACTAAATAATATACTCTTAACCTACATAATATATGTACGTGTAAGATATTTAGTATACTTGCAAACTATAATGTATACTCATATCTTTTATATGCTTGTAAATATAATGTACTCAAAGCTTATACTTGCAAACTAATAATAACACATAAATTATATAAATATGTAGTTTGAAATTTAGGTGTATTTCAGTGAATCATACTGGATTTCGTTGATGGGTTTCGTCGATTGTGAACCATATTTCATTGATCGGTTTTTGTCAACTGTGAACCATATTTGGATTTCATCAATTATGAACCATAGTTTTCATCATGGCTGATAGAAGTGAATTTTCAAACCTGTGGTGCTCTCGCCCATATGAATTGGATATGAATTGCTCCATAATTGTTTTAGCATTGATATGCTAACATCAAGGTGATAGCTGCGATAGGGCAAGTCTCTATCTGAGCTCATATTTCTTGAAATCTTGTTAAAAAAAAGTTTATGCTACCAACTTTGCAACATAGATTCTATTCCTTGTATATCTCGTGATAGGTAACTTACAACAAAGCAGGTAAGTTTTTTTCTATGTCTCATCTAACAACAGAATAGTGAAGCAGCGTCACTTTCTACTATGTGACGTGCAACTGATGCTCGGTTGTGTATATCTCTTACTTGTGACAATTACCATAAACTGTTTTACCGATGCGATTGTCCTAATGGGATATTCAAGTGGTGGTATGAAATTGACTGCAATGCCCATTTGTCGAGGTCCGATTTTTATGGTGAAGAAGTAACCTAGGGTGCCCCTAATGGTGATATGCTGGTCATGCGAGAGAAAATTTCCAGACTCAGATGAAGTAAGAGAGTTGAAATAACTTCTTAGAGAGATAGAGCTGATTTGAAGTTGAAAGTAACCAAGCTCGTTATGATGCCATATGGAATAGTTGTGATGATTGTGTTGTCGTACGTGAAGGTAATTTAATTTGGCTACTGAATCTTGTAATGATTTGACATTAGTTTACCCTTGACATTAGTTCAGCTACTGTAGCAGTAAAAATATGTGAATATATCTCTACCACCTAGGCAGTGTACCTATCATTTTGCGCGAATAATGATGAAGTGGGTTGTCGATCTTAGAGACCTCCTTCAAATAACTAACAATTTTTATAAATCTAAATGAGAATGCTAAACTAAAGTGAAGAATAGGAAATGTCACTTTTTAGGGAATTAATCAATCTAATTAACTAAATGGAAAAATAAAAATAAAACAATTAACAATCAAATTCACTATACCAACACAAGAAATAAAAGTTGTACATGTGATAATTAACAGGCGCCCCCTGGATTGTTCTGCTCACTTATTTCTATAAGTTCTATTAATAAATAATACCACTAATACTGCAATAAACTCAGGAACTATATATAATTCGTCGACCGGGTCATGTACAATGAATTCTAATTGCATGGAAGAACTAGCAGCAGGCTAATGCTCTAATTCGAAAACCAATCGCTTGGAGAACAGTTTCTATTGGAGACATATTAACAATAGGCAAACCAAGCTTCTAGTCGTTAATCCGGTTAACTTCCTATGTCTTGTTAACTAATCTCAGCTCTCGCGTGTTGATTAGAAAACTACAAATATTACTTTAATAGTTTATCAGAAGATTAAAGCGCATAAAGAACTGAAATTAAACTATTACAATAATAAAATTGGTGAAAATTTTCATAACAGAAATCTTATGAAATAGGTTCGCTTTCCAATCCTGGGGAACTAAGGTTACTACTCACTCATGAATTCAAAAACATAATTAACAACGAAAGAGAACATTGAATGGATAAAAGATAAGGAAAGAGAAAACTCTAATTTTGAAGAATCTTCGATCCAAATCCCGGTTCCATTCTCTGTCTTCGCGTTGCTCTTCTGCTCTGGTTCAACAATCTAGTGTGCAACCGTGGTAATGGATGATGGTGTGGTGATGGTGTGCAAATAAGCCGTGTGGGTGAATGGAGATGGTGGTGGTGATTCTCGATCTGTGGTGATGAAGTGAAGTGAAGTTGAATAAGGTGGCCATGGATTATGTTAAAGCAAGGCGGTGTGAAGAGTTGACTGCTATTTCCAGCCCTAATCTCATTCTTATATCCTAATTCATTTTTTTCCTTTTCTAGCTCTAATCTTCGATCCATATCCCAGTTCTGACTATGTTGGGTGTCCGTTTGTGAATTGTGCGGCCCCACTTCATTGGGTGTCCATTGGTGGGATATTTATTGGTTGCCGCTCAAAATCTCCCTTATCATTGTGTGTATTGGTGGATTGTGTCCTCCTATTATGGACAAATGTTTTTGGATGGCTTGTCATTGTTGTGTGATATACCTGTCAAACGTTTACTAATAAAATGAATTTTTACAGTTTGGAGTAGTGGTTTACTCAGTTTCACTGATTTGCGCAGTCTCTTTGTGTGTTGTTTGTGTTTTTTGGCCGCAAATAATGATGACCAAGGCACTGGGTTGGGATCGTCACGACTTAGTTGAATCATATTCTTTTAGAAATTATTAACTTTAGTTTCAATAGCATATTATTCGGTATTTCGTATTGAATTCAACTTTTAGAATTATTAGTATTCATTTACATGTAATCTCATTTATATTTGTAGACGATATTTTATTTGTACAAGTGGTTTTAGGCCTTAGCACTTACTTGTTTGAGTGTGATAGTAATACCACGGGTAGGTTTATATTCCACTACGAGCTTAATTTATACGGTTTTAGGACTTTACCTATTGGTAGAAATACAGGGTGTTACAAAGTGGTAATACCCCATCCCACATTGGGATATGAGTAGTAAAGTGAGTGATTTATAAGGATACATATGGGTTGATTACAACAACAAGACCTTCCACTTTTAGGCCAAGTGAGGACAAAAGGCTTAATGACTAGTTTTTAAGCCTGAATGGCTCATGAGTTAGGTTGTTAGACAATTGCCATATGATGTGTTTCAAATGGTATCAGAGCCGACTCGGGATGGGCTACCTGCATCTACCGAGGAGGTCTATGGTTTACAAGGATACATATAGGTTGACTACAACAATAAGGCCTTCCACTTTTAGCCCCCAGTGAGAACAAAAGACTTAAAGTGGTTAACGATCCAACTGCCTCCCAATGAGGAATAGGATTTCAAACGATCCATTCCACCACTGTGCGTTGAGCGGGATTCGAACACGAGAGGTTGCGTCTTGTAGCATTTTTCAGCAACTCCGAGTATCCAACCATACTATGCTCACGGGGCATAATTACATCATCTTATTGAATTAATTTTGTTTATAAAATGATATATATAGCCATAACTGCAAATATTTTAATATAGAAGAAGATTGATAAAAAGTCATGAAAGGTAAAAAATGAGAACAAAAATTATTTGTTTTGTGTATATTTTATTTAAGAATTATTAATTTTATTTCATTTTAATTTAAGTTTAGTTTTTTTAATTTTTTAAAGATTTTCGTTGTAATTATTCATATTTGTATATTATTTGAAATATATTTTTAAAATATCATAAAATGTCCCCGAATAAAAAAATAGTATATTGTGAATTTGAAACATGATTCATAAATATCAACGATAAAATAGTCATTATTTAAGGTCATATCATAAATTAAGGGTATATAATGAATTTCAAAACTTTCTAAAAGTACATAGAGTGCGTTTAAAATCAGACATATTATTAAGGGAAAATTCACAAAATGCCACCATTTGAGTTTGTAATTCACGATATACCCTTTTTGGAAAGTTGTTCTTAAAATGCACGATTTGAGTTTGAAATTCACAAAATTCCATTGTCCGCTAAAGACGTAAGTCTCGCCGTTAAGTCTCTCTGGTAAATGACGAAAATACCCCTAACAAGCAAGTTTGATTAAATTTTTTTTTGAATTGCGTTGATTCGATTGTGCATGACTATTTTTAAATTTTTTTTAAAAGTACACAAAATACCTTGTTTGGTTTTATAGTTTACAATATGCCACTATTTAGATTTTGATGTTCACAATATGCCACGATTCGAGTTTATATGTTCACACACCTGTTTTTGCTTTAACGGCTAGTTTGAGTCAATAACTCTGTTTCCTATATAAAGACCTTCTTACCATGTAAACAAAGCACAAACACCATACTAAAGCCATGACCTTGTTTACAACTACAATCAATGAAAAGTTTCAAACAATTCATTGTGTGACTATGACTAATCTGTTCTTCTGTTGGTTCTGTTGTTAATGCAAGCGATCCAATCGTTGTGTGACTATGACTAATATGTTCTTCTGTTGGTGTTGTTGTTAATGCAACGATCTAATCGTTGTGCGTAGATCTGTTTAGTGGTGGTTTTGGTTGGTTTTTGTGGAAGATGCGAAAGTTATTATAAGTAGAAGTGTAAACAGCTACACACAAATAATTTTTTTAGCATTAATATATATGAAAGTACTTCATATCTTGCGGATACAAATTATAGTTGCAAATACAACTACACCCCAAAGAAACATCTTCTTCATGCTTTGCCTCATCTCTTCTTTAAGTTCTTTCTTTAACTCCTCCCTAATGCTATTGATAAGTTCGCATCAGCTGTCATGCTCTCTTGATGTGGAGCTTCAGAACGAGCAGATGCTGTAGTAGAGGTAGAGCCTATCATAGTTGAGTACGATGTGATGTAGCCAGCATGTCCTACCCTAGGATGAAAGAGTAGATCTTGCATCACCAGTGCCCACCACTTGAAAAAATCACATGCCCAACAGTTATCGTACGCCCTTCCAACCGAAGTTTCTTTGTCGGAGAGGTAAGGTTTGATGGGGCTCCACTTTACAATGAATTGTTTGAAACTTTTCATTGATTGTAGTTGTAAACAAGGTATGACTTTAGTATGGTGTTTGTGCTTTGTTTACATGGAAGAAGGTCTTTATATAGACAAAAAAGAGCGGTTGGGCTCAAACTAGCCGTTACAGCAAAACACAGGGGCATTTTGTAAATATATAAACTCAATCGTGACATATTATGAACATCAAAACCTAAATAGTGGCATATTGTAAACTATAAAACCAAACAAGAGTATTTTGTGTACTTTTAAAAAATTTCAAAAAAATAGCCGTTGCATAGTCGAATCAGCGCAATTCAATTTTTTTTTAAAAAAAATTAAACTTGTCGTCAGGGGTATTTTCGTCATTTACCAGAGAGACTTAACGACGAGACTAACGTCTGTTAGCGGACAGTGATATTTTGTGAATTTCAAACTCAAATCATGACATTTTAATGAATAACTTTCCAAAAAGGGTTTATTGTGAATTACAAACTTAAATCATGACATTTTGTGAATTTTGCCTATTATTAATTATAAAAACTTTTTAGGTATTTATTGTTACAGACCTTATTTTATTAGAATAAGAATTAAAACACCCGTCTATTCCTTCCTTTCCTTCGCATCATTCTTTGTCTTCTTGCTTTGTCGTTCCACGGTCTGCTGCTGTGTGAGGGAGAGGCCGAGAGTGCGACTACGAAGGAAGCCGTGGTCATTAACATTTAGAAGATTATTGTTCTTCCCTACTTTGGCGGCCTCCTCCATGTGACTTTGATCGAAACCCTCAGATTTGCTTTTTTCCTTTTGATCTTTTTATTTGTTCCTTTGGAGGCACGTTGAAGTTAAGGCGAATGTTTGAAACACCCTCTGCTTGATTTTCCTGTTGCATTCCGACGGTGAGACAATTGTTTAACTCTGATTCGCCATGAAAGAGCTAAAAACAAACGTTTATAATTTGTACTATGCTTAGTTTTCGAAGTAGAATTCACCGGAATCTCGCCGTATTTTTAGGGTGATATTCCGGCTTTGAGTTCTATAAGATCCCCTGCCATAATTATCTTCCATTTTCCTTAAATTTGGTCTTAATTGTTTTCCATCTTCCTTTGATTCGGTCATATTGCATTTGGAGACAAACTGGGCGCCTCTGTTTGAAGCACATTTTTCGCCGACTTGTGATTCTGTTGGCTGCTTAGTCAAGAATTGTGATTGCGTCCTCCGACTTTGACTGTTATATTGTCAGCATTGGATTAACTATTTGGAGTGAACTTCAATTTCAGTGTCCTGGATCTGATACACGTTATCTTCTGGGTTTGAATTTTGTGAAATGGGTACCTTTTTAAACAATTCATGAAATTCGAAATGTATAATACCCATTACCCATGTGATAATGTTCATTCTCGGAGGGATACCGGGTATATGTATGGTTGCTTCAAAATTTCCTGCGCTCGGAACCTCTTATTTAAGTTAGTGGTGCTTGTTTCTAACTCCGTTGATGGGGTCGTGCAAATTGGGCATCCACATCTATCTATATATTTGTAATATTTTTTTTAGCATACAGTTGAAGCAGCTAAAGAAAACCCCAAGGAAGCACCTTGCTGAGTTAATTTCTACTCTGAGATTTTCATAAAGTAATCTAGCAATACTTCTCTTTATTGTAGGTTTGCGGTATTATGTTTATTCATTCTGCGCAATTGGCGTGGTGTGATCTTGTCAGGTATGTTTTACTATGTACCAAGCCTTAAACAACCAAGTGTTTTCTAATTTGATTAACCATCAAATATTGTTGCATTAAGTTTGTGCTGAGTGGAATTATTCTCCTTTTATTTTCTTGGTCAGAGTTGTTCTTGTTCTTGGTTTCGAGTTGGGGGGGGGGGGGGGGGGGGGGGGGATTTATTTTTTTTTGTCTGTTTTATTTTTTATGTTCTGTTGCAGAGTCTGTTGCATTATCCTTTTCCAGGTCTCACCAAGCCTTAAACCAAGTGTTTTCTAATTGATTAACCATCAAATATTGCTTAAGTTTGTGCTGAGTGGAATTATCTCCTTTTATTTTCTTGGTCCTTGCTTGTTCTTGGCTTTCATTATTCATTTAACTGAAATTTGAAATTTTATGTTACTGTTTTTTTACAGGCTCACAAACCAACTTGTCTCTCAGAAAACTGTTATACCCGTTTCTCTCACCAGTGGTGATAGAGTGCTAGCTATGCTTCCTACTGGAGCTAGAGAGAGCCAACTCCGAGAAAGCAACAGCCAAAAAGTGCACCCTCAACCAATGGAAGAAGGCATGAATCAGAGCCCACAAGCTAACATAGATGCTTTGATATCAAGACTCTTCACCATATATCCTCCCTTAAACAGCTTATATTGAGCTTCAAGCTGCTCACACTCCTCTTATGACCCTGATAAGATCCAAGAAGCAGACAAGCATGTCATCTCAGAGCTAAAGAACTCTCTGAGCTCAAACACTTCTACCGAGAAAACAATCCCAGACCTGCCTGCGTTGCCCCCAAGACTCTCGGCTGGCTGCTGAGATCCAAGAGCAGCAGAGCTTGTTGAAAACTTATGAGGTTATGGTGAAGAAATTTCAGTCAGAGATTCAAAACAAAGACTCTGAGATCCGGCAGCTGCAACAGCAGATCCAGGCTGCAAATCAGAAGAAAGAAAAGCTTGAGAAGAATCTTAAGATCAGGGGACTATCAGTATCAACCCAAAGCTCTGAGGTTTCGAAGGGGCGAGGGGGTTATTCGCTGTTGATCTCACCCCTGAGCTGTTCATCTCTACTGTGGAGGCTGCCTACAAGGCTATCCATGACTTTGCAAAGCCGTTGATCAACATGATGAAAGTAGCTGGTTGGGACCTTGATGCTGCCGTACAGTCTATTGAACCCAATGTGGCTTATGCCAAGAGGGCCCACAAAAAATACGCATTTGAGTCCTATATATGCCAGAGAATGTTTAGTGGCTTCCAACAAGAAAGCTTCTCAGACAAGCCGGATAATACTGATATCAATAGAGAGAGCTTCTTTCATCAGTACCTTGCCCTTCAGGAAATGGACCCCTTGGATGCTCTTGGGCAAAATCCTGATTCCATATTTGGGAAATTCTGCAGAAGCAAGTATCTTGTGGTGGTGCATCCCAAGATGGAGGCCTCATTCTTTGGAAATATGGATCAGAGGAATTTTGTGATGGGAGGTGGCCATCCAAGGACGCCATTTTACCAGGCATTTCTAAAACTTGCGAAGACAATCTGGCTTTTGCACCGGCTGGCTTATTCTTTTGACCCGAGTGTGAAGGTATTTCAAGTGCGACCGGGACAAGAGTTCTCTGATATGTGCATGAGAGCATTGTTGAGAACATGGTGATAAATGGGAAGAGTGAGGATGAGATACCAAAAGTTGGGCTGATGGTGATGCCTGGGTTTTGGGTTGGCGGCGCCATTTTTAAGAGCAAAGTGTATCTTTCTGGGATGGAAGGAGATATCTGAGATGTATTTTCCTCACATCCATTTTTTGGGGTTTATGAGCACAAGAATGGTAATGGTGTCTGATTGTGATGTTGTAGCAATTATATGTATCATAGAGTAAGTTTGGCATGATAATGTATCTCATTTCCTCTGTAGTGGGTCTCTTTAAAACGCGGTCAAAGACATAGCCCTTGTTTTTCTTGTAAGCAAGTGAACCTGACTTGTGTTTTTCTTGTAAGCAAGTAAACCTGTTTGCTCGGGTGTTTTCTGGGTTATGTTAATGTACCTGTTTTCTATGGTCTTGAAATGAGTTAAATTTGTGGTGTACTGGACGGGACGTGTGTTCTTCAGCTCTCTATGTTTATAGAATACTTGGTTTGGTTGTGTACATAGTGGACCAAAAAAAAAAAAAAAATTACTGTTTCTTTGTATGGATTTTGTGTTTGATAACCTTTGGCAGGCTTGAAACCATAGATGTCTCATCTGTATCCTAGAAGGAAAAAGCAATTTTCTTCATCGCAGTTTTTTCCTGTGTATAGCGAAGTAGGAACTGCACAGCAGAAAATTTAATTTCCCTTGGAGGATTTTGCAACCACCCTTTATTGCAGAAATCATAACAAGGGGTGATTATAAGCGTAAATGAAAAAGCATAATGTAGGCCACCAACACCTTAATTCTGCGGATAAACTAATTCAATTACAGAATAGCTGAAACATACCCAAACACTATGGATTAGAAGAAAAATTCTACCCTACAGATACCGAACCACGCCAGGATCAACTGAAAGCCTTCAGCAGTTCATACGTCTTCATCATTTTAACTTTGAAGCATTTCTCCTAACAGCATATGCCATATAAACAGCCAACACAACAATGGCAACAGCGGCAACAGTGGCACCAGCTGCAGTAACATGTTTTAATGTAGCGACATACTTAGTGTTTGGGAAGACTGAGGAGAACAATGTGTTTTTGTTTCTTACCTGGCACAAAACGGTGCGAGTGGTCGGTTACGTGGGTAATGTTTTCTAGTCCTCCCACGTACTTTCTGAGGGATGCTCAAGTGAGGGTGTTGTGCGCTGTGAACAATCCTTCGAAAAATGTTATTCAAGTCTCGCGACTTTGCACTCACTGATATTGGGGCTTCAACTCCCATATCTTGGCTAACCTGTGAAAAAGGTTACAAGAAACAAGTCAAGAACTAAGGAACTGAAAACTTAAGATGTTGTGTTTGTGCAGTTCAGAAACCAATGAGCAGTCAACGGATTGAGGTAGGATATGGATCAGTGGTGTATATAAGAAACATACCTGGGTCGATTCATGGATGGAGGTAGGATATGGATCCAGGTCATTTTTTGTGGCAACAATGAGGAAGGGCACCTCATAACCACTATCTTGTCCATGACCAGCAGCGTCTGTTATCAGTTGTGCTGCCTTTTTCCATGAAAACTGATTGGAACTGATAGACATACACAAAAAGCACCTAATTACATTAGGCACAGCACTGAAAGCCAGTCAACAAATTTTAATGCCCCATCAGAAATTATCAGTTCAGTTACAAAGTAACGTTGTGAAAACGTCTCAAAATATTGATTTTCACACTACGTACTCGGACACATTTATCAGACGCAAACTTGATTACAAGAGTAGTTGTGTATCATTGATTCAATGATAAGATAGCAAATTACTATGAAGAATTGTCCCATTAGATTTTACCAGACATTACAAATTTTAGCTTACTCACCTGTCATAGATAAATATTGCAATGTCACAATCTGCAAGAGAATTCTTGACGCTAAGAAGTTTTTCTACTTGCTCCTCAGGAACTTCCCGCAACACAAGGGTTTTGTTGTTTCCCTGTTGAGAAACAGTATAAATTCTTGAGTACAAATCAGCCGCACTAGGAAGCAGAGTGCAGACTAACAACAAATATTAATTCAGAGTGCCCCCTCATATTTCTGAAGGAGTTATCTTTTACTCGCAGCAGGTTCATCAAACAAATAAAACATAACTCTGCATTAGTATAAAAGATATACATGAACTAGGTATTACTCACGGCTGGCTCATCAACCACACCAACAGCATACTGTTCTTCACTGGTTGAAGTGTATCTCTCAGAAAAAGGTCTACAGTTGCAAAGAAAAAAAAGGTCAAGTAGTTAGTAGCACGATCAGCGCCTTACAATGTTTAAAACTGTTCAATAAAATATTAGCCAATATGTAAGTCTTTTGTCGGTCACAGAAAACCTACCACAACAGGCAGTCCAAGAAGTGTGCAAACTTAAGAAGATATTGTTTACTAGAAACCCCAGAAAGTGGCATACACAAGTGCAAGGACAGTGTGGCACAACAAAGGTTCTAAAATAAGAATTTTGGAAACTCAGCAAATAAGTAACATTACAACAGGCAGTCCAAGAAGTATGCAAACTTAAGAAGATTTGTTTACTAGAAACCCCAGAAAGTGGCATACACAAGTGCAAGGACAATGTGGCACTACACAAGATTCTAAAATAAGAAATTTTGGAAACTCAACAAATAAGTAACATTACACTACCAATCAGCTATGTCTTGTGGATTGAAAGTACATTACACTACTTAGGTGCGCAATATCTAACTACGGCAGCCTTCCATGTAAGGCTATTGGCCAATATCTATATATAAAAAGTAGCATTACACTACCTAGGTGCGTAATGACTCTAACTACGGCAGCCTTCCTTGTAAAACACTACTGAAAAATAATTTTTCTACATAACTCTGCCCTTTGCTACCATCGTCACTTGTTTTCGTGCCTTAAAGTAAGTGGCTTGATGAGGATAACTAAGCTGACACGCAGGAGTTGGCTGCTGGCAAAACGGGTGGTGCCAACATCCAGCCGAGAGAGGGCAGTCTTTAGAAGCAACAGGTTGGGAAACCAAGTTTTGCAGCAATGATTATACAAACTCAACGTTACCTACTAAGAAATGAATTCAACAATGCTGATTTGCCAGCTCTTTGGGTCCAAAGACAAAGCACTGGAAACATTTCTGTGTGACTGTTGTTGCTTAAGGTCTATACATCTCTTCCTAGTTATACGGAGAGCAGAAGCAGCATCACCTCTATACAACACATATTTAAGATACTCCATACTTCTAGCAGGGTCAAGCCTTGTCATGAGTGCCCACTGCAAAGTAGAATATATTGGTCAGCGGCTATCATAAAATGAAAACAGAGAAGAGAAGGAACAACTAGCACAAAACGTGATGAAACCCACACTAAATAGCACACTAAGACCCCCACGCATAACAGCCTTCCGTTCCATTGATATTTTAGGAATACTAGGTAAATACAGAAAGACAAATCAGAGCAATGCTCTGCCAAAAGAGGAAAATTTCAGGCAAAGCCTGCCAATCCACAAAGTGGCCAAAAGGGATACAAATCAACGATGCCTCTCTAGGTTACTATTCTTTCCTTAAATAGCTGCCTACTCACACAAAACGACAATACACCAGCATAACAAACTTATATGACAGACAGCACCCCAAAAACTACCGACAAAGCACACCAACAAACGCCCAGCCCCCTTAGACAGCTGTAGCAGTGGTCCCCCTCCTTTTGCGAACATATGTAATGCGGTTTCCACCCTCATTCTCAACATCCCTCCCGAAGAAGAACGACCTTGTCCTCAAGGTTGAATTCGGGAAATTGGTGTTGGATGGTGGAGTAGAGCTCCCACGAGTCCTCAAAATCTGGGCAGTCTTTCCATCGAACTAACACTTCCAATGGTCGTCAGCCCTCTGCCTCACCATGACGATATCACTGGGGTAAAGGAGGAGTTCTAACTCCTCTGTGAGATCTGGTGGAATAGATGGGTGCACAGCAGCCCCAGTGATAGATTTCTTCAGCTGTGACACGTGCACGGTGTGATGTATTCGTGCCTCAGGCGGGAGCTTCAACTTGTATGCTACAGGACCGACCCTTGCCTCAATCTCGAAAGGCCCAAAGAACCGTGGGCTAAGCTTTGCATTTCTGGGCCCCCCTAAAGAACGCAGCCTGTAGGGCCTGAGTTTTATATACGCCCATTCACCCACTTCAAAGGTAATGTCACGGTGTTGCTTATCAGCAGAGGACTTCATGCGTTCTTGGGCCTTTGCCAACTGGTCCTTAAGCTCATCAATGATAGTGTCGCGCTCGCTGAGTTGGGCATCAATCTCCTGCAAGGGTGAATTCAGCGATGGGTAACCGGAGGAGTATGGGAGGATCACGCCCATAAAGGGCCTTAAAAGGTGTGGTGCCAGCGTTTCTGTTGAATGTCGTGTTGAACCAAAACTCGGCCCATGGAAGCCATCGAACCCACTGCTTGGGCTGAGCGAAAGAAAAGCTTCTGAGGTAGTCCTCTAAACAGCGATTCACTACCTCGGTTTGCCCGTCAGTTTGTGGATGGTATGCCGAGCTGAGCTTAAGGGTCGTGCCTGATTGCTTGAACAGTTCCTGCCAAAATGTGCTAGTGAAGATGGGATCCCGGTCGGAGACGATGGAACGTGGGATGCCATGGAGCCGCACAATCTCCTTGATGAAAACAGAAGCGACATCTTTGGCTGTATAAGGGTGGGCAAGGGGTATAAAATGTGCACTTTTGGTGAGCCGATCTACAACCACCATAATCGTATCAATTCCCCTTACCTTGGGCAGTCCCGTGATAAAGTCCATTGAGATGTCATCCCAGCTCTTGTCAGGAATCGGCAGTGGCTGCAACAGACCAGCAGGGGCCAAGGAGCTGTACTTGACCTGTTGACAAGTGGCGCAAGCTGCTACAAAGGACTTGACTTGCCTGCATCCCTTCCCAATAGAAGGAGTTGCTGAGGCGCTTATAAGTTCGAAGAAACCCCGAGTGACCGCCCATGGGGGAGCTGTGAAACTCCTGTAATAATGCAGGGATAAGCTGTGACTG
This sequence comes from Limonium bicolor, assembly GCA_023374045.1. Classification (NCBI taxonomy): domain Eukaryota; kingdom Viridiplantae; phylum Streptophyta; class Magnoliopsida; order Caryophyllales; family Plumbaginaceae; genus Limonium; species Limonium bicolor. Next base: position 31,237,747 of record CM041778.1, on the reverse strand, counting down.
TGCAGGAACCACCAATCTACCCTTGTAATATAATCTTCCACCATGTAACTCAAAACCCGGGTGGTCCTCCGGATTAACCGCAACCTCCTGCCGGATTTTTCTTAACCTCTGATCAGCATCTATTTCCTTCTCCAGCTGTTCCCAACCACCGAATGCAACTACGGAAATCGCCCACAGTTCAGGGGGTTTATGCTCAACCCGCGAAAGGGCGTCGGCAGCCCTATTCTCTCTACCGGGCTTGTAGTGTATCTCGAAGTCAAAGCCCATCAACTTGAGGGCCCACTTATGCTGCCCTTCTGTGAGCAATCTTTGCTCCCAAAGATGCTTTAGGCTGCGTTTCAGTCAGTCCGAATTATGAAGTGTCTGCCCAAGAGGTAGTGACGCCACTTAGTGATGGCAAACGCCACGGCCATCAGCTCCTTCTCATAGGTGGACTTAAGCTGAGCCCGGGGTCCAAGGGCTTGGCTTAAGTAGGCAATCGGCCTCCCGCCTTGCATCAACACAGCACCCAACCCACGACCCGAGGCATCAGTCTCTACCGTGAATGTCTTAGCAAAATCGGGCATGGCCAAGAAGGGAACTGAAGTTAACCGTCGTTTCAGCTCCTCAAAGGCGTGTTGTGCTTCCATGTTCCAACAGAAATTATCCTTTTTCAGCAAGCTGGTAAGGGGGGCTGCTACAACGCCATAGCCTTGGACAAACCGACGGTAGTAGCCCGTCAGCCCCAAGAATCCCCGTAACTCCTTGACTGTTCTCGGAGCTGGCCATTCTATCATACAACGGATTTTCTCCGGGTCAGCTTCGACTCCCTGCGCAGAAATGAGGTGTCCCAAGTACTCCAATTGGGATTTCCAAATTGGCACTTTTTCAGATTCGCAACAAACCCATTCTGTTGCAGAAGCTGAAGTACAGCTTCTAAGTGCCGGTAGTGATCAACCAAGTTGCAGCTGTATACTAAGATGTCGTCAAAAAATACCAACACAAATTGACGAAGGAAGGGCCCTGAATACCTCGTTCATGACAGCCTGAAAGGTAGCCGGCGCGTTTCGGAGGCCGAAGGGCATAACCCGGAATTCGTAGTGCCCTTCATGGGTACGAAATGCTGTCTTGGGCACGTCCTCCTCGCGAACCCGGATCTGGTGGTAGCCCGATTTTAAGTCCAGCTTGGAGAAACCGATGCGCCATGTAGCTCGTCTAACAGCTCGTCAATAACAGGGATGGGGAATTTATCAGGGATTGTGATTTCGTTGAGGGCTCTGTAATCAACGCAGAATCTCCATTCGCCGTTCTTCTTCTTGACTAAGAGCACCGGGCTGAGTATGGGCTGTTACTGGGTCTGATCAGCCCTGCGGTAAGGAGCTCTTGACAATCCTTTCGATCTCCCCCTTCTGATAATATGGGTAACGGTAGGGCCGCAAGTTCGGAGGGTTGGCTTCTGATTTTATGGGAATGGCGTGATCATGGAAACGGGCTGGAGGGAACGGTGGGTTGTCGGAGAAAACCTCCTCATAGTGGGACAGTAACCACCGCACTGTCTCATCCTTCACTGCGTTTTCTTCTTCTCCTTCTGTCGGTATCTCCAGGCTGATTAGAACTCCTCCTCCTTCCTCCTGTATCGTACGGTGCATGGTTTTTAAAGACACAGAGGACTGGCTAAGACTGGGGTCGCCCAGTAGTGTGACCCATTTTCCCTTCTGTTTGAACTGAATCAATTGCAGACCCCAATTGGTGCGTGTGTCGCCCAAACAGCCTTCCGTTCCAAAATGATGAAACCCACACTAAATAGCACACTAAAAGCCTTCCGTCACAAAAGTTAATGACTTGATGAAAGAGAGACACGAAGTTGAAGGGAAAGACAATATGAGTAAGAAAGCTAGAATTTATGTTCAATGAGAACAGAGCAAAGGAACCATCAACATTGCAAATGAGCACCTGCGACAAGAATCCATCAACAGAGATTCCTCCCCTTGCAGTTGAAGGAGCTACTGCATCTCTATATGGAGCTTCATTCCAAGGGCTGTGTAAAAAAATGTAAAAATAAAAGAATTACTGAAATGTCAAATATTGTATAACACAATTCAAGATCAACATCAACAAACACACCAAAGAAATGGAATTACCCATCTGGTGCTGTCGAGAACAGCTTGTCATCAAGTTCTGCAGATGTTAAAATGCCATCCTGTAAGTTGATGGAGAATATAAAAATAAATTATGCAATGGTTATAAACTGAAGGACAACCTGAATTGGTTCTGGATGCCCATAAAAAAACCACAAACAAAGAGAGAACGGGACAGACTTCCATAATATTTTTACTTTCACTTTTTAGTAACTGCTGTTACTAAAAAAAATGACTCTGGACCGTTATATGCCCTGTCTTGTTCTATGTTTTTAAAATGTCATTATGCCGAAGAACATGTGGAGGATCTAATTTAACATGAGCAAGATTCAGAATCAAATTGAACATTCGTAGCTGCAATAATACAATAAAAAAAACAATTGATTTGGTTATCAAATTTTCTTACTCTTTTACCAATCTCCAGGACAAACTCAATCAACACTTCACATTCAAGTATAAAACTGAATTCTGAACAAAAACCGTAATTAGAGCAAAAAATGACTCATCACACATTTTTAGATAAAGAATGGACATCAAATGACTCATCCATTTACACAGTCCAGAAAACGGACCAATAGTTTCTTGTCAGTATCTACTCGGTCTGGAAGTCGAATATATGGTTAAGAGTGTTTATTAATGTTTGTAAACCGGATGACATAGAGGACATCCGTATTGGTATATCCAAAGTGGATTCCATGCCTTACGTAAATAATTTAAACATCATGGCATAAATCCATATTTAGTGCCCATAAACTGCACTTCGCTTGTAACATCCTTTTTTCCAGGTCTATGAAACAGAAAGGGGATCTACATCCGGGAAATAGATCTATAATCAAGCATTTTTACTTCAGCAGAAATTTATCATTTTCGGTTGTGTTCTGATTGTTAGGTTTTTGTTGTTTTTGCCTAATCCTAATCCTAATCCAAAGCCTTACAACACAGCAAATTAAAGTTAAAAGCTAAAAGACAATAAAACAAACAGCATATCTAAACTAGTATTTTTTAACTTTTAATACAAAAAAAAGTAATTGCAAACACCATAAATATCATTCCACAAAGTAGGGGAGTTTCGAACCCCTAAACAATGGTCACAATAACTTCTCCTCAGTTAATTGCAGTTTTCCGATTACCTTTTCTTACACAATTTCGGTACACTCAAATTCACAACTTCAACTACCAGCACATTTTTGCCCGGGTAATAGGTCTGGTTAACTTTTATACTACCATATCTAATGCTCACCATTTCTATCTTCTTTGACACTGGATGTGGCACGTCTATTGCATTTTTTGTTGGAAAAAGGGCAACAGATATTATTACAATTCAAATATACTATTTACAATACTCAGGAGCACAACCCTCAGAATGAGAAAGCAGAAAAGTATAGCTTTCAAGTATCTATCAGCTTGTTCTTATCAAAATTATAGGTACACCAATGCATACTCATACACCTTTTGATATTAAGGAACACTTATAAAGTAAGCAATCAGGAACATAATCATCAACTCCATAGAGGTACATGTGCGAATAATGATTAAGATCAAAGTACTCGAGTAAAAAACAAAGAGCCAACAATTTAACCTCTCATAATGTATAAGAGACAAAATCTCTTACCTTATCAGTATCAGAAGAATTAAAAACTCTCTTTAAAAAGTCAATAGCATCATCGGAGAGCTCCACACTCTGCATAAGGACAGGTAATAAGTGAAAAGTTGTTGATATACATTGCAGAAGGGTTCCCAGATACCAGAAACGTGCTGATGCATCAATCAAATCGATTCAAACTGCTTAAGTGAATAAACAAAATAACAACTGAATTATCAACAAGAAATTTAAGGTAAATATAATAGATGATACAAAAAACTCTGAAAAAGACAAAATAAGGTACAACCACGGATAATCATCTTGTAAACATTCTACAGTGAGCTGGATGATAAATATGGTCTAGAACATCTTCCTTTACCCAAGAATATCAAGCTGACCTGCCTATTTCATGCTGATCACTGGGAAAATATTGCAAAGGATAGTGTGGGCCTGATAGAACAAAGGGAAAGCCAGAGAACAATCCCTTCAAAATCCTCAGGTGAGGCCAGATTCACAATATCATTTTCAGTACTCAATACAATAGCTAACCAACCTCTATATACTACTAGTGCACCTTGCACGATCCTCTTCAGACAACTACCAAACTTATTCTCCAGCACACCACTAGCCATTAGCCAGCTAGGAAATAACAAACTAAAGCATAAGTAAATATCCAATAGCGGACCAAGGAATTTTTTTTTGGGGGGGGGGGGGGGGGGGGGTGCAAAAAAAATTTTGACACACATTTTTCAAAACATTTATTACATTTAACTAATTTTCAAAAGTTTCGGGGGAGCCAGAGCCCCCCTAGCCCCCCCTCTAGTTCCACCCCTGTATCTATCTCATACAAACAAACCCACGTAAGGACAAACATCTCCTAACCAACTCACTTCTCTCCTCTTATAAACTTGACCAAAATATTTATCAGCTTGGCTTAGTCTTATCATCACTCTCCCCGTGCACTATCACCTTGTCCTCAAGGTGAAAAGAAGGAAGCTGATCACGGATAACAGCAATATCTTCCCAAGACGCATCAGATTTGAGGCAGCCAGACCAAGAAATCAGCATCTCTTGAGGATGCCCTTCACGCTGTCTATAAGCCAACACTGCAGCAGGCAGGATCAGCAGTCTAGATCACCTGTCAACCCTTCAGGCAGCGGTAATGGAGGATGGTAGGACTGGTGGCTCTGCGAAGTTGAGATACGTGCACAGTAGAATGTATTTTGGATTCCGGGGGGTAACAGCAGCTGGTAAGCAATAGGCCCACCTTAGCAATAATATCATATGGGCCATAGTAGCGAGGGCTGAGCTTGGCATTGCGCTTCTTAGCTAGAGAAGCACATCGATATGGGTGGATGCCCAGGTAAACAAAATCGCCAACCTGAAAGGAAACATCCTTGCGATGACAATCGGCTTGACTCTTCAATGTAGCTGAGTGTGGGAAAATTTGTCCTTCAATTCATCCAACAATGCATTTCTCATAACTGAAATTCACCTCATCCACCAAGGATCCCAGGGGAGAGTACTTCAATATCAGTGGGGGGTTGCGGCCATAAAGAGCCCAGAAGGGAGTAGTACTCAAACTCTGATGGAATGTAGTGCTGTACCAATACTCAGCCCAAGGCAATGCTTTCAGCGACTGTATTGGCTTTTGAAAACACAGACAGCGCAATAGTCGTCAAGGCATCGCTTAACAACTTCGGTTTGGCCGTCAATTAAGGGTGATAAGTTGTGCTAAGACAAACATGTGTGCCGACGGCCTTAAACAATTTTTTCCATAATAGGCTGACACACAACAAGAAGCAACGAAGTCCTTGACCTGCTTCCACATTCCATGCCAAAAAATAGCACCTCAAATGCGTTTGAAGGTGCGTAAGAACCCAGAATGGCTACCAACAGGAGAGCAGCATGCTTTCTTTCAAGATCATAGGAATGAGCAGAGACTGTTGAGTCAGCACCAGTTGCAGTTGTAAAATAAATGGCCTTGCCTGAGTTCGAAACCAGGGTGGCCATCTGGTTGCAGCAGCAGTTCTTCAGTAATTTTGGCCAAGACGGGATCATTACTATTCTCATCTTCAACTGTTTCCAGCCATCAAACAGAACCATGGATAAATGGTGCAGTGTAGGAGTTATTTCAACACGAGATAGAGCATCAGCCGCTGAGTTTTCCTTTTCCTTCCCCAGGCGATAACAAATTTGGAGGTCGAAACCCAACAATTAGTAACCCACTTGTACTGCTCCTCAGTTAGTACTTAGTAGGTGCTGTTCCCACAAATGCTTAAGGCGTTTCTGGTCTGTTTTGATATATAAAGTGGCGCTTAAGAAGGTAATGTATCCATTGTGTACTGCAAACACCACAACCATTCATCCTTTTCATATACAGATTTAGACAAGGCTCTAGAGGACAGAGCTTGGCTCAAGAAAGCAATGGGGCGCCTTTCCTGCATGAGAACATCCCCGAAACCCTTGCCCGAGGCATCAGTTTCTACAGTAAAAGTGGCTGAAAATTAGGTGTGGCTAACACCGGAGCAGTGGATAAAGCTAGCTTGAGGGATTCGAAGGCCAGCTGTGCTTCTTCTCCCCCCTAAGGAATGCATTTTTCTTGGTGAGTGCGGTTAGGGAGCAGCGATCATTCCATAACCCTTAATAAATCTTCTATAATAACCGGTAAGGCCGAGAAAAGAACGGAGTTCTTTGAGAGTTTTAGGCTCTGGTCAATCCACCATAATTTGTACTTTAGCGGGGTCAACAACAACTCCATCGCTTGAAATAACATGACCCAAATAATCAATTCTCCTCGGGCAAATCTGCACTTCGTTAAATTAACGCGGAGCTGGTGCTGAGAGAAGACAGCTAAGGCTTCTCTAACATGTGTCAAACGCTCATCGAAGGACTTGCTATAAATCAGAATGTCATCAAAGAAGACAAGTATGGTATGAGAACATCATTCACGAGGGCTTGGAATGAAGCAGGGGAATTCTTCAATCCAAAGGGCATAACAAGGAACTCGTAGTGCTCCTCATGAGTGGGAAAAGCAGTTTTTCTCCATGTCCCGATCACACACTCTAATATGATGATAGCCTGACTTAAGGTCCCAGCTTAGAGAAGATTGCAGCATCATTAAGTTCATCAAGCAACTCATCGATGGTTGGGAGAGGAAAACTTGTCGGGTACAGTGGTATAGATTAGGGCCCGATAGTCAACACCAAACCGCCATTCTCCAGTTTTCTTCTTCACCAATAGAACTGGGCTTGAGGGGATGGTGTCGGGTCGGATGAAATCAGCAAGCTGTAACTCAACAATCTGTTTGATCTGATCTTTCTGGTAGTAAGGATATCGCTAGGGCCTAATATTAGGGGGAGGAGCACCCGGTTTATGTGGGATCTGATGGTCATGAAACCGTGGCGGGGGGAGTGAATCCAGCAGGGCAAACACATCGGGAAAGGCATCCAACACAGATTGCACAGCGGCAGATTCAGTCTCCTTCAAAACAGTAAAACCCAGGCAATTCGCAGAGCATAGTGAGTCTGGAAAACACACCAACCCGTCACCTCCTGCTCAACTATTTGCAAAGCAGAATGTACCGGTATACGGGATAGAGAATGTGATGAATCACCGCATAACTCCATCATTATTCCATCCCACTGGAATGAAATGGACAAAGTGTTCCAATTAACAGTAATATCATTATCACCCAACTTCATCAGCCAATCGACACCCAGAATTACATCAGCACTAGAGATAGGAAAAGATAGGCAATCAATCAAGAATACTACACCCTATAAATCCAAAGATAAATCACGACAGATACCAATACCAGAGTCAGTCACTCCATTGCCAATGGTAACTTCAAACTGTGAAGTCGCATCGCATGGGAGGTGCCATTGCTGCACCAACATTCCCTGAATGAAATTGTGGGTTGCCCCACTATCTACCAAAATCAACACCTTGTGGCCTTGTAATAATCCGGTTAGCTTCAGTGCTTTTTGAACCAGAATCCCCATAAGAGACATGACAGTCACTCAGCACGGAACAACGGAGAAACAGGGCGGGATTAGTCTCCAACAGAAGTGATTTTGTAGGTCTCCTCCTTTCCCTCTTCATTGTTCATGAGCAAAACTTGCAGCCCCACAGGAACGAAAATGATTTGCCAGGCCTCCTCCCCTCTTCATTGTTCATGAGCAAATAAGGAACGAAAACGAATATACGACCCGAAACACGTCACGACATTAGCATGTATGGGTATTTAATTTATATACGAAACTAGTTTCTGTCGTGTATCGTATATACATGATTTATTAACGTGTCATGTATCGTATCTAATTATATACATATCATGTATACACGAAATACTTGTAAATAAATCAAATTAATAAAATCCTATATATCAGTTATTTAAGAGACCACTTCATCCATTTCAAACTCTATTACTTTAATAGTTAACTTTAACATGTAATCATTATGATAGTTGAATATTTTAATGAAACAATAAGTTTTTACAAAGAGACAACATAAAGGTGGATCAGAATATTGGGGTTTTCTTTGTTACACAGACAGAAAAAGAAATTGATAGTGAATTAGTATTTTATCATTCATTTGTGAGATCTTATTAATGTGCAGGTGAATTTTTCACATACTAAATCTATATCAAGTATGTTTATGTTTTAATTTAAAAAAAGTATGTTATGTTTTGGTATTTCAGTTAATTTCATGTACTTATTTATATTCTTACTTTGTGTACACATGTAATTCGTGACACAAATATATTTCGTATATTCGTTTCGTTTACATATTTTTGGATTTCGTTTTTGTATAGTCCATATACGAAAATATTTTCATGTCGTATACCATATATCTTCATGTAAATTTCATGTCTTGTATCATTTCCATCATTTACACGATACGAATATACGATTTGTCAGGCCTAGTCGGCAATCCAGCCGCTTCTCATCACCACCATGTACGTCGCCCAGAGACCGTTGCTCTGATACCAGAATGATAGAACCAAAGGAAGGCCATAGAACGATCCCTCCAAAATCCTCAGTGAGGAGGCCAGATTCAAAATCATTTTGATACTCAATACAATAGCCAACCTACTTCTATATACTACTAGTGCACCTTGCACGATCCTCCTCTGACAACTAACAACCAACTTTCTCCAGCACACACATTAGCCGGCTAGAAAATAACAAACTAAAGCATAAGTAAATATCTCATACTAACAAACCCACGTAAGGACAAAATCTTCCTAATCAACTCACTTCTCTCTCCTCTTATAAACTTGACCAAAATATTTATCAATTGGCTTAGGCTTATCAGGGCCTTCCAATGTATGATGGTGATTAATCATGCCCTGGAAGTTTAGTTGGTGTGGGGTGGAGTGTACTTTTAACCAATATGTCACGAGTTTGAGACACCCTACCCCTCAATACCAATAAAAAAGTCTATGCTGGAGGATTTTGCTAATTTTCTTGACTTTCAGGTTTAGACACTACCTTGGAAAAGGCAGGTATAAACACTAGCTGATAATTTGGTGTCCCTATTGCAGACTTCCCTCTTGTTATATAAAATTCCCTCTCTAGCACAGTTTTGAACACACCAGCTGGTTGATAGAGTGTTCGGTCACATTTAAGAATCAGTCTACAAGATTGCTTTCCATTATTACAAACTTGAATTTTTTTTACTTTCCATCAAAGTTTACCCATTTCGCTGCTCATCTTATGTCCAAAGGCCATGTCACTGCTGCTACTGCCGTTTGTAGTGCTTTCCTTTGCATTGGCTTTAATATGAGCACACCATAAGCATCCGTAGCTGGAGTGACGTACCTTCTCCAATAATTAAAACTGGAATGGGAGTTATTATATCCATATTTGGTATGTGGAGAAAAAGCAGGTGTCCTCATTGGTTAGATGAATGTATAGTACTTGAAGGAAATTGCATTTGGCTGGTGGACAAAAATTGAGGGGACATTCACTTGGAAGAGCTTCCTTCAAGTGAGAGGTTGTAATCAGAGATCACTATCATGTGCAGGGGGTATTAAACAGTGAGTATTCCACAGCGCACTATCAGGTGGAAAAATCAACATAATGGTAAATGAGGTACAATTTGTTCGGTGGATAAGTTGGTTTTGGGTAGCTGTCTACTTACGATATGGTATCACCTTGGATGGAGTTCATAAACACAAGACCATTAATGATCATCTTGAAGATGAGGAATCCGTGACATTCTGTCATACGAATTATTCATAACCTTGAAGCTACTTAGTATCAAAATGCTATAAGGGGAACCCACATCAATGACTCTTTTGCTAGCGTAGTACTGATACAGAAAGATTCAATCATCTTCAGTTTGATTACAGCAGCCGCAGGAGGTGCAACATTTTTCTTTGATAGTTATAGTAGTGGGTGAATTTTGAACCTAGAACTTTGGCTCCAAAATATTTCTCCACCTCTTCCACTACCGACCATGCCACTGGGGCTTGGCACAAGAAGTGTACATTAAGTTTATGCGTAGGCTTTTTGATTGTTAATAGCAGCCACTGCTTCTTGGCAGAGACAGAGACAAGCCAGATGTGCATCGGTATGTGAAGTAAGACATTTGTTGCTCTTTTTTATGTGGTTTGAGGAGAAAAGAAACTACTACGAACTTCACACAGGAATGTAAGAGCCCTTAAGATATTATGGATGATATCTTGACAATTGGACAGATATATTATGTTAGTGAATATAGCAGCATTGATGGATGTATTGTGCTTTGATGAAGCAGTATTCTTTCCTGTTTTTGGTTAAAGATGAATTGTTTTTCAGCAGCGTAAGCACTATTGCGCACATATGCTCAATTGCAAGATGCTAGATAGTGAAAGATCATTCGCAATGCATTAATTAGATACTGAAACAGCACAAAACAAAATGGATACATGATCTGGTGCTCGTTTGAATGTTGGTGGAAGAACAACATTGAGTTTGATATCATTAGTATATCCAAACTCCCAAGACCATCCAAGTCATCTCCTGACGGCCTCTATTGAAGTAATTTAAATGAAGAAAGAGAAACCCCGTCAAAGTTAGACCATTTTCGTTGACACCTTCTGGCAACTGCTTTTGCACAAACCTCTTTAGACCATGTATATCAGCAGGTGCTAACGTAGTGTTTAAGCATTTAACCTGTTTTTACACTGTCAGTCACTTCAGGAAGTATCTCTATAATTATACCACCATAAATTGCAGACTCTCATTTCGTTCCCCACCTTATAATCACTCAACTCTGAATCACTAAGTGCACCGTCACCATTCTGATCACAGAGCATGAATATCCGCTTCAAAGCCCCAATGCATCGAGGTCGCAGTTCGTTGTCTCTCGATTAAAAGTGGTCTTTCAGGGTAAAGAGCGGCATTTAGAGCACGATGGAATACATCACGAACCTGCAGTAATGTGTACAGGTCATCTTCTTAGAACAAAGACGACCATCGATGTTATCCTTTGCCACATTGGATTTTAAAAGGCAGTCAAGGTTGGCAAATATAATCCAACATGAAAAAACAGGTATGGAGTACAACATCTCAGACGAATACGATTTATAATGTTATCTTTTGAGACTAAGAATTATGGAAAACCTTTATTCTCCCTCTTTAATGAACAAGTTAGGCAATTGATGGCTGCTTTTAAAAGCTTTTCCTAGAGCTGCTCTAGTATTGTGTCTATCCGAGTTTTTTATAAAATATAACCATATCCACAATAATTGAATAACTAGGATAAGCATTGAAATCAAAGCAGGACAACTCATGAACGAAAACATGTTCAACTTTTAAAAACCTAGTCAGTTATACTACTTAGAAAACCACTACAATAAAATAATTGCTCCTAAGAAGAAGTAAACCAAGAATTACCACTGTAGGGTTGTGAATGCTGAAAATTATTGGTGAGTTTTGTTGGGAGTTCGATTCGCGAAAACTCTGGCAACGTTCGTATTATGACCTGTTCGAAGTTGAATTGGCTGAAACTTGTTCCTTAGATCAAAAAATACAACCACAAGAATCAATGGAACTTTGACCTCGAACAGCAACACAGACATCAAATCGACAAATGCAATAATTACATCCAATAACTTTCATTTTGCACTGGTATGTATTTGCCTGAAATACCAATTCGCTTTCTACATGATGAGGTATCAACCCATCCCAACAAATCCACAAACACGAATGATGCAAAGCAGAGTCATCAAGGTGAGGAACTATACCTCCAGTCGTCGAAGCTTGGGAAGCCAAAATGTCCTCAAATGATCAAGAGATTCTGGCAGATCAAAGGCATAAGTGAGAACGACAGCATCTGCACGTTTCAGCTCTTCTGCAGCGCCCTTCCTGCTTGCTCAAAGAGTAAGAGAGGGACATCAACTAATCAACATTAGTACAAATAGCAACTAACTTTTATTACAGATAGAAAATGAAGATGCACATCTGGCACAAACCATTTTGTGCGCTCAATTGATTATAGGCTGGTAGCAGCAGAAGGTGGGGACGGCATGAGAAAAACATATATGGTATACTGTAAGCATGCCTGGTAGTATTTAGTTGGTCATTGTTCACATAAAAGTAATCAAACTATATTATGTTTTGTTTTGAGGGTTGAGCAGTATGGCTTGGTGCATCACTACTTAGACAGTAGACATGGGAATAAGCTGCCAACCGGTGGAGGAAACACTTTGGTTTCTAGAATAATTGAGGTAAAATAACTCATACCTTGATGACATATCAACGACAGTGACTGGCACAGGTGTATCTGGCAATCGAGAGGGTGGCAAAACAGGGGGCACATTAGTTGGAAATTCATTTGAGATAGCAGCTGCGATCAAGCTTGACTTTCCAGTCCCACGATCCCCAACTACCACAATTTTAGCGCCATCTTTGCCTATTTCCTGTCCTGCAGCCATTTAGAACTAAACAGACACAAAATTTTAGAAACATGAACGTGAAAAATCATATAAGATAGCAAAAAACGCAACAAAAGGAATGGTCTAAAAGATAATTTGAGTTCTGATAGTTCATCCATAGCTTCTGCCACACACTCTGTCGCCACAGCTGCAGTGCTTCAGACAGAAATGAAGAAGCTCTTGAATACAACCTTACGCTAGGATTAATGGTCAAAATCAAAACTCCTCATGCATGGTAGAGAAGGTAAACAATAAGGAACGAGCTCAACCAAGTGAAGCTGCAGATTTTCTCTCTTACTCCATACGCAAGCCTGGCCCCCTCTTCAACCAGGATACCCATAACCAATTCATGGAGGCTGCATAGGGGAACTATCACTTCTGCAACCTTACTCAAGAGATTATTCGAATTAGCAGAGGCGTTATGAACTAATATATAGTCCTATCTTTCGCGGTTTCAGCGATGGCGCCATTCTCGGCTATATTATATTCCGTTCAAATCGGGAAAAACGATTAAAAACGATCAGACTTCACTGAGCCTCTTTACAAAACTTAACCAGGCAAAAGCTCTCCGCTGCCTCACACAGCTGAAGACTGAAAACTGGGAAAAGCGTTCCGAGGTTCGCCGGGTTTACTGTGCTCAGGTTAGCAGCAGAGCGAGCTTCCCTTCTTCGACGCAACAACGGTGAAATTCAGCTTGCCTGCCTCGAATCAAACCTGGATTAATCGTAGCAGCCAGTAATCCGCACATTGCTCCCATAATCGTATAGCACTTTTAGAATGTCGACGTGTTAGGAACTGAAATGATTTTGAAGGGATGGATGCACACGGAGGAGGAAAGGAAAGAAAAAAATAAACATGCAGAGGTTGCGATGGCCCCCGGTATGGTGAAGTAACCTTTGTCTACAAAGATTTTTTGAAGCATCGGAGGAGAAAATGAAATGATAATTCAGAGTAAACGATAATGATCATATCGACCGAGTAATCCCCGTTCAGCATGAGCGGTTCGGTGGGGTTCCAGGGAGAGATTTGCATCGGTACTAACTTTCCGAGAACGAGAAAAATGTAAGAATGTAACATTTTCAAAAGTTGCATTTGTCACCCAGGAAGAACAAAAAATAGTGTACGAACTGAATTCGATCTGTGTATCTTATCTTCAAATTACCTTCCATAAAGATCAGAACCTGAGATTAAAAGAAGACCCTAATACCTGACGCATCTGAAGCCGAGACTCTTCTCTACAATTTCATGATGATGAACACGAAGTGAGACACCGATTTGAATCTTGATGATGAGAGGGCATACAGGTGTGTTTTTAGTTTCACTGTGTTTTACATATGGAGGCTCCTTTTTTGTCTCTCACATTTTGTTCTGAATTGATCAGTTTTTTAATTTAATTCTATAGAATATTGATGATTGGAGTACTTTGTTTGGGCCAGAGAGACAAAGCTAGTAGGTAAACAAACAACTTCTCAAGTTGTATAGTTAAGGTAAAAAAAATTTTTACATAGATAATTTAATATTCATATTATAAATTTTAGAAAAAATATATATTATATTTGTTAAAATGCGCATTGTTAAAAGAATAAAGATGCTGTATACCAAAAGATAATATATTATTTCAAACATAAATTAAAACGTACAAAACGAAATAAACTATCTACGTCCAAATATATAATCATAATAAATTTAGTATCTTGTTAGTTGAATAAAATAATTCAATGAGAACCAACAAATAGTCATAAATACCAACAAAATTGGTAGATCAAAAGTATATCATTAATTATTCAACTCACTTTTTTTTCACACAAGTTTTCACCTTGAATGAAATATCTCTCGTAGTAAATTATCCAAACAATGTCTCATGAATGTAATTTTATTTTTTTTGGTCATCATATATTACCAAAGCGGCTACAACTGGTAGAAGCACACCGTGATTTAGGTCGCTAACGTGACCTTTCTTATCATACCATTTTTTTTTATCCTATTTTATTTTATTTTTAAAAGCTGTATCTAACAGCTTCAATTTCAACTTCCGTCCACTATATTGCTCATCTGCTTAGGCCTCGTTCGATACCCGCGTCTGGCAATTTGGCCCAATTAATGTGGCTTTAATGTGGGAGTCAAAAGTCCAACTTATGCACATTGGAACCGGGCCGTTCGTTTACAAGCTTATTCTTTTTTCCAGTTCACATGTCTACATTACAGTAATACCCTTTCACTTCCTCGCGTCTGGTCACCTTCTTCAGATTGTACAAACCCTCTTCTTATTTTGTTCAAGCACCATCTACTTGTAGAGACGACTCACCATCGGCTGTGTTGCTGCTAAATACGGAGGAAGATTTCTCAAATCTAAACCAGACAGGTAGAGAACTCCAGGAACTGGAACTCATTAAAGAGAATATAAATCGAGAGAAATGGTTTTCCCAATGAAATGAGACGCCAGTAATAAGTAATCGCCCCACATATCCATTGAAATGGTTACTACAAACCGCACTTACCTAGGCATAGAATCGAAATGGAAAGGAAATCAGACGAATCCCCTAAACGAGGGGCAAGCAACTCACACCTAACATAATCCTCAACGAAGAAGGGGGGACTCGATAGAGGCAGTGCGATGAAGTAGACAGCGACGATGCGAGGTGGTTTGGTTCATTGGAGAAGGTAAGGAGGGAGGTGTAGAGCATATCGTACTGAAGGCCATACTGGAGAGTGGGAGTAGTTGTAGCTTCTTCAATGTGATTGCAGACTACAATGGCGGCGTGGATGAGGAAGTGTTCTTCAATGCCGTGTCGATGATTTGACAGGGTATTGAATGCGTACACAAACCAGAATGAAAAGGAAAGGGTAGTCAAGTAAAATGACAAACCAAGTTAATCAGCTTATTTTTAAACGCAAGGGTTTCCGACATCTATCATAATGTGGTTTAGAGCACATCGCAGCTACATTTCGCCCGTATGTCCCGTCACGCATGTAATTTTAATGCACATTAATGTTAATCTGGGGGATTATGTTCCTAACGAACGCTCCCTTAATTTTTTAAGCTATACTTCATAGCTGACCACAACGAATCCAACATGTGTCACTGTTATTTTCATGTTTTTTTTAATTATAGTATAAACTTCTCTGATAATTTTCAAAACAATTCCAAATGTTCTTGAATTTATTTTGTTATGTTCAAGTTAAGATATTCAAGTTCACTTATGTTAGAAATATTAAATTAGTTGTTCAGTTTTTTGAACCATATGTTCAACTATTGTTATAAACTGTTCACAAATTTAACACTAGTTGTTCATCAAAAAATTTATAATAAAACATTGTCAAATAATATATTATTTTTATTGGTTTGACGTTTCTTAAACATCAAGTTCATGTTCATATATGCGATAATCATTGTTTCAACTTTTTAAACCCTTTATTAAGATTTATTTGATATATTTCTAAATTTTGTTAACGTTCAATTCGAGACTGCAATTTACCATTTTAAATTGGATTGCCGTTCTAAATTTTGTTCTGAATTGATCAGTTTTTTACGTTCATATTCAAGTTTAGAAATATAAAGTTGTTGTTTGATTTATTGGACCAAGTTCAACAAATTTTATAAAAAATTAAACTTTGATACTAGTTGTTCATCATATATTATATAATTAAACAATGTCAATGTAATGTATCATTTTTGTTTTTTTGTCATTTTTTAAACATCAAGTTCGTGTTCATATAAGCGATACACGTTGTTCAATTTTTTAAACACTTTGTTCAAGATGTATTTGATATTATTTCTAAATTTTTAAGGTTTAAATTCGAGACTAGTTGTTCATGAAAAATTATATCATTAAAGTGTTTGCAATTTACCATTTTTAACCTGGATTGTAGTTTTTAAAACTTTCAAGTTTATTCAGACACGCGGTACTAGTTGTTCAACATTTAAAAACACTTGTTCAAATTTACTTCATATTGTGCTTTTTAAAGTTTCACCATTCCAGTTAGAAATATAAAATTTGTTGTTTAATTTTTTGGAGCATGTTAACTATTTTAATATACTGTTTATGAATTTCATACTAGGTGTATCAGACATTTTTAGTAAAATAATGTCAATATATGAGCGATACTCGTTGTTCAACTTTTATACCCTTTGTTTAAAAGTTATTTTCATATTATTCCAAAATTTTGTTAAGGTTAAAATTTCAAGACTAGTATTCATGAAAAATTATATCATAAAAGAATGTTAATATAATTACTAACTTTAAATTAATATTTCATTGTTAAAACTTAAAGTTTGCATTCAGATTTGTGATATTAGTTGTTAAGCTTTCAAAAATAATTTGGTAAAAATTTTTAGATTCGTTTCTTATTTATAAAAAGTTCATATTCATGTTTACAAATATGAATTAGTTGTTCAATTTTTGGACCATATGTTCAATCTTATTAGATCATATATTAGGGAGCGAGCGTAGAAGATTTTTTGTGTTGGTCTTCATAGTTTCTTTAAAACATGTCATAGTATTCACATCAATCATTATATTCCACTCGTACACCTGGAAGACTTGTGAGGTAAATTAACTATGATTGTATTTGAATTAATTTACTATATATTTTAGATTGAAATAATCTTATTAGATGTGTATTGACATCAAAGCTTTGTGGGATTTCTTTTAAAATTCTTGTTCTTAATCTTTGCTTTAATTTCTTTTAATTGTTTTTTCTGGTTTGTTTTTTCTGATCTTTAATCCCGATTTTGGTTTTGGATTCTTCTAGTGTCTTTCTTTTTAGATTCAACCCTCATGATGATACTGCAACCAAACTGCGCTGCGAGAGCATAGCTTAGGTATGGTGGTGTTCCTTATGTGTCAGCAACAAAATCCAGGGGAGTATAGTTTTAATTTCTTTTACTTTTTGTTTGTTCTGTTTCCCTTTGACATCGCCTTTTTTGTGTTACGAGTGTTTCACTCCTTCTCCTTGTGTCAGAATGTTGGAGATCAAGTGTTGAGTCCCACATTGAAAAATTATATAGCTAGTAAGTAGTTCATATAGCCTATGGGCTACTCACCTAATGTCAATTGGTTTAGGATGGACAAGAGCTGACCCAGTACCAAGTGGGGTCGGAACTCATAGGTTATTTGGCCTACTACTCCTCTGATCATGAACTTTTGGAACCCAAAACAGGTCTCTTTTATTCGGTTATTAAGTCATCAGGGTATGTTTTAGCACTCATCTACCTAAGGCTCAAGATCTAGAAAAAATTGATGACGAAAAAACTATGCAATTTACAATAATTCGTTTGTTATGAAAGTCTAAAGAAAGTTAAGTTTTTGCAGTGAAATGTTAATTGTAGTTTTTTTATCATGAGTGTGTGGTGCGACAAGGTATTGCGGAATAAGGAACTACTTCACACCCCTTGTCATTCCAATGTGTAATGGAATGAAATTGGTGGAAGGTCCGAAGCTAATATGTGTTTAGTTTCTACAATCTAAAATCTGCATGCTTTTATTAAAATTATTCTATTTCACTGTTTGCGGAAAACTATCAGCTAAAGCAGGTGTGATTTTTCTAATTGTCATTTTGCTTGTTTTCCTTCCGCTTATGTTTGACCTCGGAGTTCGATACCACGTTTAGAGTCAGCTATATTCTTTTTTTGCTTGAGGACAAGCAAAAACTAAGTATGGGGAGTTGATAAATGGAGAATTTTTCTATATTTTTGTGCTTTAAAAAATCTATTAATTTAGAGAGAACGTGATAAGTTTTCGCACTTAGTGATTAATTATATCAAATGTGAAGAATGGCCCTTTGCGTGTGCTTTTAATAGGTTTAAATGCTCAAGAAAAGATTCAAAGTATGTAATTAGAGTTTTCGGGTTTACGGAGAAGTCTTCATTGTGTGTCAAAGAGGTCAGGGATCAAATGCTGGATCAAACAAGATTCAAAATAGCTCTAAGGGTGTATTTTGGGGCTAGTCAGGGTCTTTGTCCGGCCATACATGCCCGGCCAACCCGAACTGAAGCTACTAGACAAATTCGTGTTTGGTCCGGGTATATGTATCGACAAACATACCCGTACCAACACTAGAGGCGAGCTACTACCTTTTTGGTGTTTGATTGGGGTCCTACTTGAACAAACACCTGAACCCAAGATCTAGAGGACATTTCTGGCATTTTCGCATATGGTCTAGGTTTACTTCAAGACAAACACCCTGGCCCGCCCGAGATTGAGAAGCAATTGAGATACACCACCAGCTGGTTCGGGTCTAATTCCGGGACCAAGTCCCGGACCCGCCGCCTCTTTGAGTTGAAACACATGATTAAGATGGAAAATCGAGATAAGCAGAAATTTATCTTTGGGTGACACTAGAGAGAGCCACAAATGAGAGATAGAGAGTAATGATTGAAGTAGGGAGAGCAGGGAGCAGGGATTGGATTTGTCATCAGTTCCTTACACGGATTTGATGGTGTTTTCTCTTTCCTTTATCATTATTGTTATTTCTTCCATGTTATGTCTAAGAAACTCTTAGGCACTCCAGGCTAGATGTAGCCCTAGATCTCTGTTTATACTAGTTTGCAATGGTTTGATATTAATTTCAGTAAATTTTAATCTTTTGTATATTGCTGTTCTTATTTTCCTTATCAGCGTTGAGAACGTTTATTGGATTCTGTCTACAAGCGAGAGCTGTGCTATGATTTAGATTAACTACACAATAACGAGAGAATTAGTGGGTTGTTTGTTCCTAGACATGAGTTAGTCAATAAACGGTGGTAGACTGCCCCGTTCTCACAAAGTAGATGGAGATTAATTTTTGTAGGGTCCACCAATCTAATGATGGAGATTACTCCAACTATCTGATCGAACGCTAGTTGGACAAGCGTTTTCAATTCTACATCTTAATCTCGTGGGTCCCGCTTGATTTCATCTACCTCCAGAACGAGGCCTAGGAAAAGTGCAACAAGATTGGCTTAAATAGTTGAAAACCTTGTTCCTTTCTAAGCGAGAGGGGTGATAGGATAGTTAAACTCCTGCTTTTAATTTCTTTAACTAGTTTGTTATTCTTAACAGGGACTCGATTAGAAATTGTCATATTTGGTTCAATAATTTATGAAATATTCTAGAAAAGCTTGCTACACACCGTAACCTGTCAATGGTTTAAACCCATACAGATATGATTTTTATGTTTTTTGTATTTTGCTGTTGGCAAGTGTTTTTACCATTTAGCACGAGAATATTATTGGGACATACGAATAGTAAAATGTGAATGTGAATATGAAAAATATACTGTTATACGTTGAGGTGATGAGTTATTTAGTAATGAAAAAGACAACTTAAGATAAAAAAAAATTTTTTATTATATACACTGTTTCTCGTTAACATAGAACATAATGTGTGCAAATGAGCAGCCCCGCTCGTAATCCTACATAACCTCACAATTATACAAAAGGGTTGCAAATTAGACTTTTTCTTACAATTAAATAACAAATATATATTCAGTCACTTCACGATAAAGATTAACAGATACAATACAGCAGAAGGAATTATACTGGATCTTGCATGACCACTATTATTACAGCACTCCCAGATCGATCTCTCATGTCTGTCTAGTGCATGAGAGCAACCGCAGCTTCTTGTACCAAAGGCTGAGTGACATGAACAAAATGCTCAGCTTCCCTCTCAACTTCCTCCCTACACTTCTCAACATCTCTCCCTTCCCTCATCTTCTTCACAAACCAACAAACTTCCTCCAGTTCTCTGCCTGAAACAACTCTGGATTCATCCTCAGATATGTAAACGCGCACATCTCCTCCCCGCCTTCCACCGCTGTAGCCGTCTTCAATATCTGCTCGAGGGCATAGTCATCATACCTCGGTAGCGCATTCTCACCCGCCAATGGGACATTTGCTTGTTGGGTCGCCAACTTCACCTGCCTCACCAGCTTCTCTGGGGCGCACAGAGCGTCCTGTGGCTGCTCATGGTCCTTCATTTCCACGCAAGTGAAGTTGAAGATCGCACCATAGCGTGCTAGCATGTTGGCTATGGGGAGGTACCCATCTCTATAACGAGTGTTATAGTATCCTGCAGTGAGTTCAGGTGGATGGGAGCGTGTCCCGTAATGCCAATGGATCCCCGCGATCTTAACCGAGATCTTGACTCCTGTGGAATCGTCAAAGATTGATGTGGCTTCGGAGAGGATTCTCTCCCCGTGGTCCAGAAGCATCTGGGAATACCAGGAGAGGAAGAACTCCCCGTATTCGGTGTTCCAACCACCGCCTTCCTTACGGAAGAATGTGGTGTCTTCAGGCCAGTTGTTGTATTCTCCAGCATCGGTAGGACCTGTACTGCCCCACTCCTGTTTTCCTGCTGACTCAGCTGCGGCTTTCAGGCTACTCAGCATGTACTGCACAAGCCCACCGATCGATTTTAGGCAATAGTAGTAGTAATAAGTACATTAGCTTATTGAGTTGCCTTTTGTCATCAAATGTAATTTACTATGCAAAAGACTTTTAAACAAAGCTTATTCTCCACTAAGAATACTTACCTTATCGTAACACTGGAAGGCTCCTATTCCAGGAAACTTCCACGTTCCATCTTGCTCTGGGTATGACGGGTACCGAAGTTCACCAGCTGGTCCCATTCCTACTTGGATTTCCTGATGTACATAAAGATAAAGACTGGCTTGATTAGACTTTACTAATTCTTTAATATCATAATCAGGATAGAGGGAATCAGGGAACTAATTAACAATTCAATTTATTAACAAACGCAAAAGAGATTTGCTTCCTCACTGCGTTGCGTCTTCATAAAACATACTCTTATTAATCATCCACATCAAAAGGGAAGCATCAGCATGTGACTCGATAGAAATGACCTCAGTCAAAAGCAACAACAACATCGATCAACAACTTTCTAAGCAAAGCTACCTATCTATTACCGATTGCAATTCAAGTTAAAAATTAATTAATCAGATTTAGGGAAGCATGAAACTCAATAGAAATGACCTCAGCCAAAATCGAGCTAGCTATCTATCTATCACCGATTGCAATTCAAGTTTCAGTTTCCATCTACTTTCTACACAACCACCAATTTGAACAACTACTATATGTTCCAAAAAATTTAAGATTCTTACCACAATGGTGTCTCCAAGAAGATGCTTGAAGTTGTCTCTGAAAGCGCGCATGAAATCAGCATAGCATTGAACAGGGGTTCGCCCTTTCAGCACAGGAAGAGTATCACAGCCCAGTGATAAATACTCGTAGTTCCTCCTTCCCCACTGATCGGTGTAAGCTAGGTCAGGATCATTGTGCATCTCTTCTCCAACCCACTTGGGTAAAGGGATACTGCATCCACAAAAACAACAAAACTAGTAAATTATAGGAAGATTTTTAATCTGTCATTCAGTTTTCCTATTAACGACAGTAAGATTCCTCTAATCATTCGAATTCCATAAAAGACAACTCTTCTCCGTGCAACAAACGTGGCCCCCTCCCTTGTTGTCCCCGTTAGATAAATTTATAGTACTTAATTCTTCATCAAGATTCCCACAAAAAGGCACTTGAAAAAGCTAGAATCAACTTTTAATCATCCTTTGACAAATATAATCAGGAGAAAAGATCGTGGTTCCACCGGGCTCACACAAACTAGCATACCAGAACACTTCTTTAACAATAGATCGTCATCAGTAGTTTAACAGCAGCCACGATATCAAATAATATTTGAAATTAACATCGACAGAAGAAAACAGTATGCAGGATATATAGAAAAGATAGGGGAACTAGACAAGGGAGAATAGGGTGGAGATTGATGAGAAGATACATACGTGACCGAATCGCCTACGTTGCCACCACACTTATGGAAGGACATAACAGCCTGGACCTTCAGTCCATGCTTTTTCGCCATCTCCAGCAACTCCGCATAACCTCCCCAATTATAGTTCCCAGGGGAGTCTCTTTCCACCAGACCCCACCAAACGTCCATCATGATCCCCTCAACACCAGCACTTTTCAGCGCCTGAAGACTAGCGTCCATCGCCTTCTTCCTATTCACGGTGTTCCCAATCGTTACACTATCCAGCGGCATCATCACGTAGACCGGAACGCCACTTTGCCCCATCTTACCGTGAGCAGCCTTCAATTCCCCACCCTTTCTGTGCTCAACCACCGCTGTATCTCCCGCAGCGGAGGTTTCGAGCTCCGTCGCGAAAGCTTGGCAGGCGACAGATAGATCCGGTCGGATCCCGGACATAACGGGGGAAGGGGAACGGCAAGGGCTGACTGGGGGAGAAAGGCCGTCGATATCCGGACCACCGCCGGCCTTGTGGACTCGACACTTGAGTGACGCCGCTGGCGACTTCCACACCGATGATGCGGCGAAAGTTGCGTTTGAGTCGGTGGAGTTATTTCCGGTTTCGATTGATAGTGGTGTGCCTGAGAGTGCTCCGATTTGATTGGTTAGGCTAAGCGCCATGGATGCAAGCAAGAAACTAAACTTAAACACAGGAAGAGGATGATCACAACAGAAGATAATTAAAAAAATTCGGAAGAAATCTCGAAGATACAGGAGCCGAAGTAGGAAGTGGACTCGATCTTCAAGTATTTGTAGATGGAATGGTAAGCAAAGCAATCGATTTTCTTGGGGATTTGAAAAAAAATCTTGAGTACCTAGAATTGAGGAGACTCGGTTTAGCTATATAGAGACGAGGATTAGATAGGATAATAAACACAAAAAGGTAAAAGAACAAAATCTATTTTAAAAAAATGTTTTTACACCGTTGAAACATTGACGCGTGTCCAAAGCGCAACGTGGCGGGGAACTTGCGGGGACTCGGACGCAACGGCGGGGATGTCTGGGTTGCACGTGAGAGTTGAGAGTTAACGGCGCGGATCCTGTGAAGAAACGGCCAAAAGCGCGTAAGTTCTAGAGTAACCGGCGTGTAGTCGGGTGTAGGGGTGACAATTTTTACCCAACCCGATAACCCGACCCATACCCAACCCGAAAATAGCGGGTTTGGGTCACGATTATTGACCCATTTAATTATTGGGTCGGGTATGGGTTACCTATTAAATTTGTGGGTTGGGTCTGGGTTTAAAGTCCTAACCCGTAGTCAACCCGACCCGTTTTTTTATTTTATTAAAAATAATAATGAATAAATAATTAGATAAAAATATAAATATTTTACTAAGTAAGTGCTAACCTACTATTAGTATAATACAAATTCTTATGCAGTATCTTGTTTATGAGAGGTTGTTTATTTGATAATACTACTTTGTCGTATTTCTTTATAAAGCAAAAACAAGAGTGTTTGTTATGTGGATTGTCAAAAGACGGTGTGTGCTCTCTCCTCCACAGCTCCCACTGTGGTCCTATCTCTTCTGTACTCTGACGATTTTTGTCTATGTTTTGATTCTATATTATGAAGGAGAAAATACAGTTATATTTGGCCCAGACGTGTACACATCACCTTCTTCTGTTAAGTGCCACTGAGCACGACATGTATGTGGAAAAAGAAAAAAGACGGAGGATAATGAAAACTCTGGAATATCTGCCATATGAATGTATGATTTCATTCATTTGTAACTCCGTTTGAGCAATCATATAAAAATTTAATTCCAGGTCTTTTAAATTTTGTATAGCCTAATTATGTTGGGTTAAACGGGTCGGGTATGGGTTTAATCATTTTATATGGGTTGGGTATGGGTTGATAATTTCTAACCCGAATATTATTGGGTCGGGTATGGGTCAATACAATTTTAATCGGGTCGGGTATGGGTGAGCTTCAACCCGACCCATTAACCCGAATTGCCACCCCTAGTCGGGTGGACCATCACCCACACCCGTCACCCGACTTCATCCGCCCACCCATACCCGACCCGTCACCCGTTTTGTATCACCCATCACCCGTTTCACCCGTCACCCGTGGATGAAGCGGGTGAACCCGTTTACCCATTTACCCGTTTGTTTTTCTTTTTCCTTGTTCGCCACTAAGGTTTGCAAATTACTGTGAGTGGAGAGAAAATAGAGACAAAGCATGTATGTTCTATGTTCGCCGGTTAGGATTGTGAAATTACTTCAGAGAAAATAATGAAATATTGCACAGAGCATGTACGTTTCATGTTTGCCAATTATGGTTGCAAAATTACCATGAGTGAAGAGAGAGAATAGAGGCGCAGAGCATGTATGATCAATGTTCGCCTGTTAGGATTGCGAAATTACCTTCAGTGAAGAGAATGAAAAACTTCGTAGAGCATGTAAGTTATTTATTTTTCAGTTAGGGTTACAAAATTACCGAGAGTGAAGAAAGAAAATAGAGGCACAGAGCATCTTTGTTCCATGTTTGCCAGTTAGGGTTGCAATTACCTTCAGTGAAGATAATTAGAAACTACGTAGAGCAAGTATGCTAGGGATATAAAATTACCGAGAGTGGTGAGAATAAAGAATGGCGCTGTCACCCAGAGCATGAATGTTCCTTGTTCACTAGTTAGGGTTACAAAAATCATGAGTGAAGGAGAATAATAATAAGTAACAATTTAACATATAATATATATTACATAATCTATGGGGTGAGCGGATCGGGTGATGGGTGAAAAATGTTCACCCGTCACTCGACCCGCACCCGTACCCGTTCCACCCGTCACCCGTTTTTCACCCGTTTTATGCGGGTTTTTCACCCGCTTTAGTGGGTCGGGTGACCGGGTGAAATGGGTACCCGCGTACCCATTGCCATCCCTACTAGCAACTATATTAATATGGTCCGGCAACTATGTTAATAGTTAACAGTGATAAGTTTTGTAATTAGAACAATGAGGAAGACACGATTTTCAAAAAAAAAAAATAGGAAGACACGGGAGGATGGGAGGATGCGTGTGCGATTTGTTTTTTTTTTTTTTTTTTAAAAAAATTTATTCTTTTTTTTCTTTATTATAAAAGTTTTAAATTATTGTAACTTTTAACATAAGTCTAAAATGAAAAAAAATTATATCATTGTTCATCTAAATTCAAGCTCTTCAAAACAAGATCAGTCATGGATATGTTTTAACAACTTAAAAAAATTATTTTTACATGTATAGTGCACAGAACGTAAAAGAAAACTTATACAGATAGACATACAAACCTATACAAATGTTCATTAAAATGTACATCCACACGTAAAGACATGTACATCCTCGCATTAAAAATATACAGATGGACACTAAATCTGTACGAATCATTAAATATGTACATCCTTAGATTAAAATCTGCACCTATAAGGGAGAAAACTTGTACAGATTGTTGTTGTGCAAAACAATAGTTAAACTATCTTACCAATTATGGGCACTGAACCCAATCATTGTAGTACAACAAGGTCGTATCCACAGGGACTGCGTAATTATCTAGTTAATTATAAGGTTAGTCAATGTGCATAGTAATATACAAAAGTGTATAAACTTAAATTGGGGATTTGGGTTTTTGGGTTGTAATTGGAGAAATAAAGAAAATCAACAAACACTAGGCCCTGTTTGCTCACGCAATTAATCTCAATTTTTAGTATTTCGCGGTAGTCAGATGGGACAGCCACACGATATGTGGTGCACATTTCGCAGTAAAGCAACATTATTCATAAATCTAGGTAAACCAGCGTTCAGAAATACCAGCGTGATTTTTGTATTAAGTGATCTGTGAAATAACTGAACTACCCTCACTTCTTTATGTGAGCCGTGCACACACAATTATCCTCTGTTATCTACTGAATGAGAAAGAAAAAGTAACATGCACGGCGATGTCAGAAACGTCTTATCCAGGGACATTTCTGTCTATTGGTGTATTTTCATTGTGAAATCATTCCGCTCCAAACGAACGACACAGCGCTAAACGTGGGCCTAACACACAAGATTAATCTTGACATTAATGTCCACAAAAAATGGCCTCTAGTAAACGAACGGGACCTAAACTAACTAATCTAAGATAGGCGTAGCCCGGGATGGATATTTGTACCCGTCCTCCTTTTACTACCGATTGTCGAACCTCGAACTCATAGCTAAACAACGAGAACACTTAATTAATTAGCAATCTAATCTAGGCCTACTAATCCTAACCAATTTAACCGAAACTTCTCAATCAGCTAAGCCTCAGATCAATTGACAACACTAAGCTCAAGTTCCACTAAGTTGTAGTGTAGTCTAATATCAAAATCATTGAATTATAGTACATTGTTCTAGTCCCCAACGGTTTAGGCTATCTCAGAATATCATTTTGACAGAATCCCACAATAATGCTAAACTAATCGGTAGGCCAAACCAACCAATTTAACACATAGATGACAAATTGAGCAAAACCCTAAACAAATCCCCAAATCATGAGCAATAAGTTTAGAAGCCATAAACATTCAATAATTATTTTCATTAAGCACAAGGACTAAAATAAAGCATAGAAATAAGTTCAAGATTCAACAATGAAGGTTTTAGGGATTTTGGGGCAAAATCCTAATCCCAAGCTACAAGCAAACTACACAACCATTAAAGAACAAAAATGAGAGAATGGAGAAGAAATATCCATGAGAGGATAAATAAGAGATTCAATGGAGGTGAGCTTTCTCCTCCTTTTCTTCTTCTTCCTTTCCTTTCTTCTTCTTCTTCTTCCCTCTTTTCTCTTTTTTTTCATGTCATTTTTGTGTTCTGTGTAGAATACCCCCCTCTTTCCTCCTTTTCTCCTTTTAAAAAGACAGATGTGGGCAAAATCCACGACCAACCCACCCACCCTGGGTCGGTCGAGTCCAGAGGCAATTTCGGGGCCGAAAATCATGCTTTTAAGTCCGATTGACCCACCCTGGGTCAGTCTCGTGGGTCGGTTGGGTCCAAAAGCAATTTCGGCCCCTAGAACAAGTTTCTGGCCTCACGGAACATCCGACCGACCCACTCTGGGTCGGTCCTGTGGGTCTGTCCAATCGGTAGGCTAACTTCAAAATGTTGTGTCTTCTTCATTTTAGCTTCGATTTTGAATCTGTTTGTGCACACGCGTTTGTGTCTTTGTCTACTTTGTTTCTAGCTATGTTATTCCTCCTGTTTCATCAATAATTGTGTAAAACACTAATAAAACACAAAACTAGAGGAAAACTAGCTAGAGTGGAGAAATGAGCATGAAAAGTGTTGATAAAACATACTAAATACACCCCTAAAATATGCTCATTTAGACACTCAGCAATGGCCATACAAACATGTACAGATGTTCATTAAAGAACATGTATATTCTCACATTTGAACATGTATATCGTCACATTAAAACATGTACATTCTCACATTAAGATATGTACATTCTCACATTAAAGTATATAACGGGTTCCAAATAGATTACCCTACCCCAAAACACCTCAAAACCCACCATAGGAAAGTTAAAACCGTTGAATTCACCACTTATTACTTAATGAATCATAATACAATTTTAATGAATCATAATACAAAATTAATGAATCATATTATTATTTTAGTGTATCATCGTATACATGTAAAAAAATTTTTTAAGTTGTCAAAACATATTCATGATTGGTCTTGTTTTGAAGAGCTTGAATTTAGGTGTGAAATGATATAATTTTTTTCGTTTTGGACTTATATATTAAAAGTTACAACAATTTAAAGTTTTTGTGATAGAAAAAGAAGAATAATAAAATATTAAAAAATAAAAAATAATAAAAAACAAAAACAAAATGAATCAGTTTGACGTGCGCGTGGAAAAAAAACAATCTGCTTCCGCGTGCTCCCTCCTCCTCTTCCCCATATGTAGCCAGATGTAGCCATAGGTAGGTACAGTCGGTTGTAGCTAAGAAATTGCGTAGGGGAAATTGGTTTGTTTAGCTTGTTATGGATTTCTTTGATCGTAGTGTTAACCCAATTCCAAAAAAGTTATAAATGTTTGTTTAGAGACATTTATCATCAGAATGGCGACCCTCGCATTAGGATAGATGGTGTTGATGGTCCATGTGACAGTAAGTGATTGGGGAAAAAATTAACGGAATTGTTTATCGATGCGCGAAAGTTTGGGGTGTATGTGGTTTTTGTTATTAGTAGGGAGCATAATATTATAAATATTTACTTTTCTTAAAATTAAAATCACTATTAGAAAAATAAAGAATTCACATTATTAAAGTGAAAGGTTCAATTTTCTTAAATATAAGATTTATTTTTCTAGAACATTTGATTAATTCTTCAACGAAATATTTACTTTTGAATAAATGAAGGTTTCATATTGTTTTCGTATAAATTTGTGGTAAGATTCACTTTTCTTAAATATTGTGATTCATTTTTTAAACAAAATATTCATTCTTAAACGAATGATAAGATTCACTTTTCTTGAATAAAAGATTCAACTTAACTTAAACAGTGATTCAATTTTTAAAATGAAATATTCACTTTTCAATAAACCCTTAATCACAAACCCTAAAAAACTATCAAATCAGTGACTGCAATATAAAGTATAGAACAATTTCAAAAACGATTACCCTACACCACTACAAGACATTTTTAGGGTTTAGGGTTAGGGTCTAACAACAATATAAAGTGCAGAACTAATCCTAAAAAGATTAACCTCCCCCCCCCCCCAAACACCGTAAAAACCACCCTAGGAAATCTACATTTTTATAATTTGTAGTGCAGGTGACCCTAAACCCTTAAAACTTGTCGAGTCGGTAACGACAATATAAAGTGTAGAACTAATGCCAAAAAGATTACCCTACCCACCCCCCCTCCAAAACACCCTTATAACCACCCTAGGAAAGCTAATTTGTAGTGCAAAGTTTAGGGTCTAACAATATCTGATTCACTTTTTAAAAACCTTTGATTCACTTTTAAAAACCTTTAGTTCACTTTTCTTAAACTTAAGATTCACCATGAATCTTAAACATATGTACATACAAAAAATTTAAAATTTATCAAAACATTTTCATGTTGGTCTTATTTTGAAGAGCTCGAATTATGATGAACAATGTTATTTAGACTTATATATAATAAACTACAACATTTTAAAATTTCACAAAATGACAAAGTAGAAAAAGACAAAAGTGGTGTCACCTTGTAAGGTGGCACCAGCGTCAGGTTCGATTCACGTTTATCATTTAGCTAGGTATGGTTAGTTTGTTAACCAATTGTAGATTGACATGTGTTATAAAGTTAACTTTTAATGGGACCAAGTTGTTAGTACGGACAAATAATAAACTGATAAATGCCCAAATATAAAGGAGCTTAAAGCAAAAGTCATCAAAAGCCCCAATAAACCATTCATGAACGGTACCTTAGATAGTTTCTACTAAATATATTTATATCTCTTTTTATGAGGTTCAATACGTGCAGTCGGGTTTTCAATTCATTTAGTTGTCCTCATTAAAAAAAGTAGCAAAATTACAATATAGACCCAAAAACTATGAATAATACCTTAAATCGTGCAAAGAATTATAATCGACTAAAATACCGTAAATGGGTAGAACCAAGCAAAAACGGTCAAAAACTAAGCAAAAACTAGACAAAAGCTAGGCAAGAAATGGGTAAAACTGTACAAAACCTGGCAAAAACCGAGCAAACCAGATCGAACAGGACCGGCAGGTATAGGGCGGGTTTATCACGCAATGCCAGCTCGCTCTTCACAACGCGTGTCGCACACCCACGCCACGCCGGTCCCAGGTTGTCCCTCCTTACCCACGTCATGCACCTATTACTAACATCCGCGTCGCACACCGGTGCTTCAATGCCCTCGTCCGGTGACCAGTTTTTGGCACAACTTCTATACATGGGCGTCCAACGCCCAGTTTTTCCGTGGCGTTGAACGTCTTACTTTCTAACGTTTTTGATTGATTTTTTCTTAATCTTTTCTATTCTAAGTCTATAAATAAGTTGAACCATAAACTGAGACGGTTTACATAATGCCACTCGCCGAAAAAGCATAGGGGTGTTGCCCCCACGCCGCTACACCCTTGGACCCCAACTCGTTGACCTGTCAGTGAGACCAACGTTTAGTAGTCACACGAAGTGGCAACATAATAGATTCAAGGAACATTCAACCGTATTTAAGTGGAAAATAAAACCTTTGATTGTCCCCCTCATATGTTCTCATCAACATAATTTTCATCTAGAATTTCATCCGGATTTGACATTTGATACAGCTTCTCGAAAGATGTCTAAGAAATAAGGCCTCATTTAGTTGATTAGAGTCGTATGTTTCAATTTATAGGCAAGGGCAAGAGTGTAAAGCTTTTTTTTAATTCAAACTACACGTATTAAAAGGTTGACTGAGCGAACGAGTTCAAATATTTATTTTTTACTAGCTAGTTGATGAGTGTCCAAATGAGCATGTTTTAGGGGTGTATTTCATATGTTTAATCAACACTTTTCATGCTCATTTCTCCACTCTAGCTTGTTTTCCTCTAGTTTTGTGTTTCATTGGGTTTTACACATTTATTGTTTAAACAGGAGGAGTAACATAGCTAGGAGTAAAGTAGACGAAGAGAGGAACGCGTGGGCGCAAACGGATCCAAAATCGGAGTTAAAACGAAGAAGATACAGTGTTTTGAAGTTAGCCTGACTCCGACCGACCTTAGGACCGACCTTGCAAGGTCGGTCGGGTCGAAATTTTGCCCAGATTCGCGTTTTTGCAAGCTACTGGAATCGACCGACCCTAGGACCGAACTTGCAAGTTCGGTCGGTCGTAAATTTGCCCAGAAATCAGATTTTAAAAGGAGAAAAGAGAGGGGAGAGAGGGTATTCGACAGAGAACAGAGAAACGACGGAAAAACAAGAGAAAGGAGGAGAGAAGAAGAAGAAGAAAGAAAGGGAAGAAGAAGAAGAAGAGAAGAAGGAGGAGAAGGCTCACCTCCATTGAAGCTCTTCCTCAATCTCCCATGGCTATTTCTTCTCCCTTCTCTCTCTTTTGTGCTTTAATGGTTGTGTAGTTTCCTTGTAGCTTGGGATGGGGATTTTACCCCAAAATCCCTAAAACCTCCATTGTTGAATCTTGAACTTATTTTTATGTTTATTTAGTCTTTGAGCTTAATGAAGATGATTATTGAGTGTTTATGACTTCTAAACTTGTTGCTCATGATTTGGGGATTTGTTAAGGGTTTTGCTCAATTTGTCTTCTATGTGTTAAATTGGTTGGTTTGGCCTACCGATTAGTTTAGCATTATTGTGGGATTCTATCAAAATGGTATTCAGAGATAGAATCCTAAAATGTTAGAGACTAAAACGGTGTACTCTGATTTCGATAATTTTGAGATTAGACTACATTGCAACCTTAGTGGAACTTGAGCTTAGTGCTATCGATTGACCCGGGGCTTAGCTGAATGAGAAGTCTCGATTAAATTGGTTAGGATTAGTAGGCTAGATTAGGTTGCTAATTAATTAAGCGTTCCCGTGGTTTAGTTATGAGTTCGAGGTTCGACAATCGGTAGTAAGGGGAGGACGGGTGCAAATATCCATCCCGGGCTACACCTATCCTAGATAGTTAGTTTTGGTGTTTATTGTTTTTCTTTATTTCTCCAATTACAACCCAAAAACCCAAAACCAATAATTTACATTTATGCACTTTTGTATATATCCTCTTGCACATTTACTAAGCTTATAATTAGCTAGATAGTTACGAAGTCCCTGTGGATACGACCTTGTTGTACTACAATGATTGGGTTCACTGCCCATAGTTAGCAAGATAGTTTCAACATTATTTTGCCCAACACTAGTATTTGTTAGTTATCACAAGGCTTGTCATTAGACGCACTTATGTATTAGCGGGGTTTGTTATGGTTTTAAGTTTATATTTCTAATGATTTACTTGTTTTGGCATATTTGTCATTATTTTTTAGTTAATTTGTGGTTGTTTTGTTATAATAATAATTCAATGAAATCATGCAACACCAATGTAAAATGTCAGAAACCACCTGAAAGTATCAAAAACATATCATTAAAGATGTTAGATGTATAGAAAAGAACAAGTAAATCTTTCATATATTGGGTTGTGATTTATCTATGGAATAAATTAGCTATAATATACTTGACTCTTCATATGGTATTTGTCTAACTAAATTCATTTTTCTATCATTTAAATTATAATTTTTTATATTTTTTATTAAAGAACTTTGAAATAAGTATATTAGAATCCACTAGTATAAAAACAAATAATGAGAAATTGTCATGAAATATTGTACACACGTTTTAGCGTTATGTTTTTAAACTTACACAGAATAACACTTTGTTTTTAGTCATTTCACCGGAAAATAAATAGTCGAGGTTTTTTAGCGTTAAAAGATATTATTCAACTCTCCTACATTTTTTAAATTCATCCACTATCTTCAAAAATGATTAAAAAATATATTTCCCATACTAAATTACCCTTTATTTTTATGGTCGATTTCAATACCAGAGTTCCATTAAAAACCTCTTTTGATGAATGAAAAAACCTTAGGAAACTCTTTGTGTTATCTAAAAATGAAAGGTATCATTTCAACCGCTAAAATTAAGATTTCAACATCAAAAACTCACCAACTTTTAGTATTATCCTTACAAATTCATTTTTAGCTTTTATTCACCTTTAAAACCGAAAATCTCACTTTCCCCAATTTTTCTACCTTCTCTAGAAATGTGTTTGTCAACTTCAAAAATCCTCAAATTTTAACTCAAACATCAAAATTGGATTTATGATCAAACCAAACAATAAAGTTAAAAAGTCACTTTCAACTATTTATTTAGAAAAATTGATTTTGGATAAAAACTAACTAAGAAAATCCTTCTTTCATCCAAAACTATTCTTTCACTTCCAAAAAGGTACATTTTTTATCATTTGACAGCCAGTCACATTCAAACCCTGATTCTACACCATCTTTTGCTTGAACGGGGAAGAAAATAAGATTTTTAAACTTGTAACAACTTTTTCCTACATGACCAGCCTTTTGCCTACAAAAAGGAGGTCTCCCCTAAGCCTAAAACACACATACAAAACCTGAAAGAGCCACAATAAAAGGTTTCCTTGAAATTCCTCTATCCATCCACAATATCTCTCTCAAAAATTCAAAGAAGAAACCTTAACTTCTCGAAGAAGCTATCAATTAACAATCTAGCCACAGAGCGCTGTTAAGAAGCAAACAAGTAGCCATCAATAAGCAACTAAGAGCTTAGAGGTCAATCCTCATCTGAATTTAAACCAATAGAAACCCAGGAAATCCCATTGAAAAATTCAATCAAAAACCCTAACAACATATTGGTCTGAGATATTGGACCACCTACCGGACGGGCCAAATTTATAAAAAGTATATAAGTAGTTTTGGTTCGTGGTCTTTGACACTACCAATAATTCTTGTTATCAATTTATTATTTTCTTCTATATGATATAAATCAAAAGTTTTGGTTCGTGGTCACGGACCCTTATAATTTTTTATCTAACTAAACTTACTTTTATGTCGCTGAAAGCCCTAATTTGTCTGTGGTCTTGAATCCACAATCTGCGGGCACGGGCAGAAGCTAAAATGACAGAATTGCACAACTTTAAACCCTAATATGACTCAGGTCATTCTCAAATTTTTTCACTCTCAAAATCGACCAAAAAATGAAAAAGACAGAAGATACTTTACTTTTAAAGAAAATCAACATTACCCTAAGCCTTAAGAAGCATAGCACCTCTACATGAAAAGCTTCATACCAAGCCCCTAGACTTAAATCTTTAATATTTTCTAGTTTAATAGGTTAAAACTTAGTCATGATTCTAAATAAGTTCGTGTGAGCTAACTTAAGAAGTAAAGGTTTAAGTTTTATAACTTACCTACAATTTGATCCTAGCATAGTAGCACATTTAGAAAGATGCTCAAAATTGGGGCTCACAAGTATCTGAGTATTATGCTTGAACAGAGACACCTAAATGGCCAATCTTCATTCCCTAACCAACATTATAAATAACTAAAGATCAAACCCTATTGTGAATAGGAGCTGTTGTTGTAGAACTATTTGTTGAAGGGGTGAATTTAGCAAAGATCAAGTATGATTAATACAAGACAATACCTTTTGAGATGTAATAAGAGTTTTAAATATGTTTTTCGTGCATATTTTGGTTGATTTTCCTTCTTTCCTCTTGTTCAAATTTCTCTTGATTAGATCATGCAATGTAGTTTACTTGGTTAAAAATGTACTTATGTCAATTTGGTTTAGGTTAATTAAGATGTGTGATACTTTGTATGAGCTTTGATTTATTCATTTTTTTCCAGCTATGTTCAAGTTTATATACAACATATTAGTTCAAAAATCCACACAAATTTGTTTTCAATATTTTTTAGTTGAAAAAATACATCAAGTTATATTATCTGCCACATATATATTGCTCTCAATCCATATTCATGCAACATCAATTAGATCATTTTAGTTCAGAGTAATTTCATTTTGGGCAGCTATAATTTGGACCCTTTTCAGTTTACTTCAATTCACATTGTTTTTTTGTCACCAACCTTTGAACCTTTCATTCATAGAGAAAAAAAAATGAAAGGAGTAGAAAGAAAAGAAACCCAACACAGAGTCTAGTCAATATTACAGGCCATAGCTACTTTAGAAAATCTTCTTCAAACCAATATTCAAAGTTCTCATCTAGATTAAACATACTAGTTACAAGCATTGCTTGAAAGTTGCTAGGACTAGAATCATATCACACTTTACAGCTATAAAAAAGAGAGATAATCTCATGAAGTTGATTGGTGTTGTTTAATCCCTCGCCTTGAAAGGCTTCGGAAATGCATTTGAAGTTATCTTCGGATCTGATGTCGACCATAATCTTCAACACTCCTTCAATCGCCTACTTTAGACGAAAAATAATTTCAATGGATTCATCATTCAGCTGATTGTTCTTTGCAATATAGTTAAAAATCATCATCACTTCACCTCTCTGATTTCTAATGATGTCCGCAAATAATTCTCTCTTTTGCCTTTACTTCTTTTGATAGCACAGTTTATCTTGAGGTAGTCATGTCAAGGGGAATCCATTCGTTGCTCAGCTCATTAGCCCATGGACAAGGCTCAAAGGATAATTGATAGCTGCTAACAAATGCCTTATTTTGTTCAAGAGCTGCATTTCAAGAAACTTCAGGATTGTGTCGAACATAATTCTTTGCATCATAGATAATCCATAGTAGATTAACCACTTTGCTTAATTTGTCGTTGTTCCAATTTTGAGATGCAGAAAACATCCATGATTGGGAACTGATATCCCCCTCCAATGGAATACTATTAACATCAATCAAGTTAAACCACTTGTCTTTGGTCATTACACTCAAAGAACATATGGAAAGTATTATCAATTTTGCCACACAAACAGTAGTGAGGGGATCCTCCCAATCTTCTTGCTAGATTGGCGACACAAGGGATGATATTCTTAAGAAATTCAAGAATAGAAGTTTAACTCTAGGACTGCACTATGCGGAATTAGTCTAATGACCATCGATTC
This sequence comes from Limonium bicolor, assembly GCA_023374045.1. Classification (NCBI taxonomy): domain Eukaryota; kingdom Viridiplantae; phylum Streptophyta; class Magnoliopsida; order Caryophyllales; family Plumbaginaceae; genus Limonium; species Limonium bicolor. The sequence continues at coordinate 31,201,723 of CM041778.1, read as the reverse complement.
TTTTGTATCTTGGTCAGTGATGGACTCTGGCTATCCCTTCCCTAGTTTGAGTCAGGTTATAAGTTGTTTTGACTGAGAAGTTTTCTTTCTTGTCATGGTGCCACCACCATTGGTCACTCTTAAACTTCTAATTGGAACAAGAGGACATCAATAACGAGAAAAAGTTTATTCAATTAGTCTAACATCTCACCTAGTATGATCAAGGGAGAAAAGGGAATCAACTTTGGGATTATCATGATGCACAGGTGATAAGTGCAAAACATATAGACTTTTAAGGTTTAATCACCTTATTAATTGCATCATTTTTAGTAATGTTTCTCACTTATCTTGGATTTTTCCTATAATTATGTTTTATAATAACTGATGTATTTTATGTGTTAAATTGTAGGAAAAAATACCTAAAACATGCATATGTTTATAAGGGATTAAAGGAGGACGTGGAGGAGGACATGCATTTGCATGCAACCGCCTCATATTGCGAGGACGTGGAGGAGGACATGCATTTGCATGCAACCGCCTCTAGAGCTGATCATAATGTGTCCGGCCCGGCAGCCCGGTCCGACCCGGCCCGTAAAAAAGCCCGACGAGCCCGAACCCGATAGGGCTTCCGGGCGGGCCTGGACATAAAATTAGGCCCGAATGAAAAACCGGGCCGGGCCGCGGCACATTTTTTGAGCCCGTGGGCAAGCCCGGCCCGATTTTATTATTTATTATTATATTTTTAAAATGTAATATATACATATTTAATTTTTATATAATATACAAAAATTCTATATAATAATAAATTTTAAATAAGTTATATAATATATTAATTTTTAAATAAGTTATATATATAATATATAAATCTATATTAAATATTAATTTTAAAATTTATATTAAAAAAAATTAAAAAACCGGGCGGCGGGCCGGGCTTCGGCAAAGTCTGGAAAAAACCGGGCCTAGCCCGGCCCGAGCATGTAAAAAACCGGGCTTGGTTTTTGAAAATAGGCCCGACGGGCCTAAAATTTTCCTCTGGTCCGGCCCGAACCCGGCCCGCCCGCCCGAATGATCACCTCTAACCGCCTCATATTGCGAGGACGTGGAGAGGACAACATATAGGGCAACCGCCCCTTATGTGGCGGACAAGAGAGGAGATGACCGCCTCTTATCTAGCGGACACGTGTAAGTGTCCAGGAAATTAACGGGTTATCTTCTTCGCCGACTCGCTCTGCAACTTGACTGCGCCTTATCGTTTAAGCAGTCGGCGCCTACCTGAAATTACTCACGCGTTGTTCCTGTCCCCTGCAATCAGTGAGGCTGCAATCAACGAGCTCAATAGCTGCTGCTCTGCTTCTTCCTCTATAAATACAACACTCGTCTCACCTTCTCCAGTGTCCTTCCAGAGGTTCCGTCCGTGGTTCCTCCTGGAGTTCCAATTCACACCATCGTTCCATCTTCGTACCACTACACTTTCACTCACTCGTTCATTCCATTTCTAATCTCCCGCTTCTCCATTTGTTTTCTTTTCATTTCATTAGTTTACGTATACTCTGGGAATAATTATTATGTATCTGTATTAATTTTGCAATATGTTTTACTGGTTTTAGTTTTAATAAAGTTTGTTACGGTTAAAGGTTTTCTCGCCATCTTTTTAATAAACCTCATGAATTTATTAAAAAGCTTTACTAAGTCTGTTTTTGATTTCATCGGTTGGAAACAGATGGGTTGATTAAGCCGTAAAACTGGGGGAAACTTATTTTCATCGTTTAAGTTAGTACTCAGTTGCAAATGTAATCCCTCAACACTCCTCTGCCGTTCGCAGGCTTTTGCTTGAGTTTTCATCGGACCTTGCATTACAGGTGAACGAGTTCTTATGAGTTTTCATCGGACCTTAAGAAAATATCAGGAATTTTTCCAAACAGTTATAATTAAACCAGTAGACCTAGCATGAAAGAGCAGATATTATATTAATGTGAACCAGAGTCCCGTTTAGTTTATCTGTTAATTTAGTCATTTTATCTTTCCTTTTATTTATATAAACAAGTCAATTAATCCCCCCTCTTGTGACACGCTTAGGTACTATAATATGCACATTAGTCCCACGGTTCGACATCCGGTCGCTTACAATTCACTATACTACCACGACCGGGATTTGTTTGCAGCCCGACGTTTATTTTGAGTTTTAATTTCTTTTCTTTTAATTTTACACCAGTTTAACCACTCACGATATAACGTCTGCAAAATGGCGCCGTTGCCGGGACTAGATTTATTCTAGTTCCTAAGCCCCGGATTATTCACCTGTTAATTATAAATATTTTGTTCTTATTATTATGTTAATATTATTTCTATAATATTTTGTTTATGGTTAATATTAATTGTCTACTATATTTTGTTAATAATAATTATTTAATAATCTGTTAATATTAATTGGACATCTGACATTGGACACCTGACTTTGGCCATCTAACTTCGGACATCTAACTTCTGACATCTAATTACTAACTCTTATATATTGTCATTTCTTTCCATTGTCCTTCAATTTCCAGTATACTAACTACTAACTTATAATTTCTGTCATTTATTTCCATTGTCCTTAACATTTAATTTCCATTGTCTCTAACATTTTAATTTACATTGTCCCTAACATTTAATTTCCAATGTCCCTAACATTTAATTTTCCTAAATTAACTTCTAACTTATAATTTTACGACTTTATTATTCAGTACATAACTTATTCTCTGTTTCTCATGTTACGAAAGTCTGTTTCGTTAAAAATCAAAAAAAAAAAAGGCCGTGTCCGCCTCCTGACAAGCGGACACCACACACCGCCTTCCGCTTCAAACGAAGCGGACGTCTCCACTCTTGTCCGCCTCTTAACTAGCGGACGTACTCCAGCCTTGTCCGCCTCATAACGAGCGGACGACACACAGCGCTACCGCCTGATAACGAGCGGATGGACTGTCGAATTTAAAAAAAAAACGAAGTGAAGCGCCGCGTTTCACTCCATCGTTCTTCCCCAAATTCCACTCGAACCCGACGACAGAGAAGACGAAGCAGCAGCCGTGCGACTCCCCTCCTCTTCAAATCAGCACAACTTCTTCAATTCTTCATCAAATCACTCAAGGTTAGTGCCGAAATCTTCGTTTTTCAATTCTCTACGTTTCTATAGCTTCAAATCCACAAATGATGAACTACACTAGAGAAATAAGAGACTGAACTTTCGAACCCTAGGTCGACCCGTTCGAAAATTTCGAGCTATAATATGCGATTTTTGTCTCAAATTCTTCTTCTATAATTATATTATACATGCACAAGGTTTAATCTACACTGCTTATACTTAAATTTGTTGTTTTGGGTGAATTCCAAATTTAGGTATATGTAGATACGAGAATTGCTTGTTCAAAAATGCATTTTTCGAATTCTGTAAACCTTGTTGTTACATTACCGATTAAATATATGATTATAGTAAGTTATATTTGGATTTATGCTGATAACGGTATTAAATTACCTTGTGTTTGACTAATTTAATTGTGGAGAATCGAAGATTTTTAGGGGAGGTTCTGTCGAATTTTCGATAGAATTTATGTTGTATAATTATTCTGTTTATATTTCACATTATCTGTTCTTCTTGTTTTCTATTTTTGCTAATTTACTAAGTTGTTTATGTCAAATATTAATGTTCTGTCGTTATTTAATTTTTATGTTGTTTTTGTGTTCATTAATTTTCATGTTATTATTACTCTGTCTAATATTAAATATTAATTGTTACGCTGTTAATGTTTGTTTACTTTTAAATTTAAAAATATATTAGTATGCCTCGTATTCGTGGTGGCGACTGTCCCGGTGCATCTTCTTCTGCACCTTGTCTTCGGGATGACGGCTTTGTTTCAGCAGAGGATGCTGGCTAAGCAGTCACGGGTGATACAGCGCATAGACCAGAGTGACGAGTTACATGCACAGACCGCTCAGCTCCTAGAGCATCTCCTCGCTCAGACAGGCCAGGGACCAGCACATCCTCCACCACCACCGCAGTGATTATTATTATCTTTATAAATTACTCAGAACCCCCTTGAGGATTCGGGATATTACAGTTAACCCCCTTGTGTTTATCATAATTATTGGTAACCACCTCAAGGTTAAGGTATCTTTGACTACCAGCCCCCGAACTATAATTTGTGATCAAAAAGTTAACTATGTGTTGACCTATTAGCTTACTCACATTAATAATGCGAGGCTGGAATATAAAACAACTTAATCAACATCATCTAACTCTCTCTCATCCCACTTTAGATGCATTTTCAAGGAAGGTTTGACATTTTTAGGAAATAACAATGCAGATTAAGTAGTGTTTTTTGTCTAGTATGACCTTATTAATATAATTAAGCTGATAGGTCAACACGTAGTTAACTTCCTGATAACAGAGTTATAGTTTGGGGGCTCGTAGTCAAAGATACCTTAACCTCGAGGTGGTTACCAGTAATTATGATAAACAAGGGGTTAACTGTAATATCCTAAATCCTCAAGGGGGTTCTGAGTAATTTACTCTTTTATTTTATATTTCTCTGACTTTTGTAGACTCTTACTGTTTGAACCTTGTGCTAACTTTTGTTATATTCAGGAAGGTAACAGTTTGGTTTACTTTATGTTTATTTTTGTATATTATTATTTATGTTTTCATATTATTATTTTCTTTTGGTGTCATTTGAGTTCTGCTGGCTATATATGATTTTCTTTTCAGAATAAATTCTATATCCAACATATAGCTGAACTCGCCTATGGGAGCAACCTCATTTGCTCTAGAAAATTCGATACCTTCGGTTGAACACTTGCGCAAAGCTTTAAGTGTGAGGAAGGATACCTTCCTCAATCTACAATACAAGGGGAGTTTCAATTCTTCCTTTATTATATTGCTGTTCAACCTATATGAGTTTAATCCTTTATGAGTCTGTCATAATTTGAAAGGTCCTTTTCTTGAATTTAATTCTGAACAATGAGGACATTGCTCCTCTTAAGTGTGAGGAAGGAGAGACCTTTCCCTGAAAATATGACAGCTGTTCGATAATGCCACACTCACTTTTTGCTACTCTAAACTGCCTAAATTTAAAAAAATTGATAAAAATGAGATAAAATAATGTAGAAGTGTCTGAAATTATGTCAAGTGACAACTGAAAGATGGTTTTATTTAAAGAAGTTTGTATAAAATTATTTTCCATCAAAATACTCTATTTTTACTCAAAATATATGATCTACTAATTGTAAAAATCAATTTAGTTTAGCTTGGGATTATGGAAATATGTGGAAAGTCAAGGAAAGAAAAGGATAAAGACAAGGTACTCCACTGTTTATGAATTTTTCTAACCAATAACAGGCCTCGTCTATCCGGTTATTAAGTTCTTTGGGGTGCTTTAACACCTATCTACCTAAGGCCTCGTGACCTGGGATAGAAGACCCAACACCGTTACAAGGATAGAGAGAAAAGTCTGGGGTACAGAAAAATAATGCAATTTTAAAAATTTTTGTGTGTTTTGTATATACATTTTTGCATTCAAAAAAATGATAATAAATTGCAAATTATATTTATGAACATGAGTACGTGGTGTTGAAAGGTATTGCGGAATAAGGCATTACTTCACACCCCTTGTCATCCCGGGTTAGAGAATGAAATTGGTTGGAAATCCCAGGTTAATCTAACTTGTTTTCTGCAGTTTAGTTTTTCTATGCTTTTATTTAATTGTTCTTCTTCACTGTTTGTAAAAACCTACTTCTAAGAAAAGAATTATTCTTTCGATTGTCACTTTGTCTAAATTCCCTTCTACACTTATTTAATCTTGTTTTATTATTTTGGCTTAGAGATAATTATATTCCTTATTTACTTGAGGACAAGCAAAAGTCAAGTGTGAACAGGCCCAAGGTAATGGGTTTGAAAGTATAAGGTCCTAGAATCTATGGAAATCCCAAATCTCAAAGGAAGAACCAGCATTTTAATTCTAGCACTCATTTTGACAATACGTAAAGAAGCATGGACTGAGGACTAGATGGGCTAGCATGTCCTCCTTTCTTAGATTCGAGGACACAAATTCAATTCACATTGTTTGGTTCGTATCATCTTCCTCGATTCATTATTAGGTCAATTCCAGGATCAAATTAAGCTACATTTAATTTTGTCAGTTTGGGTCAGTTTTGTCAGATCCACTCCTAATGTGATTGCTTGCATTCTTTGCTATACCTTTTTGGCAAACTAGGTCGGGCCATGATATCACCCTAAGGATGTAAGGCAAGGATTGCGCATGCTCCGAGTCTCCTTATGAAGGCAAGATGATACACACAAACATAGGGAAGTTGTGTCAATCATGAAGTGATTGCTTCGGAGTACCATAATACATAATTACCAGCGAGAATGTATACTTATTCTTGGCCTCTCTCAATTTTTTTTTATGAACAGTTGAGGACAAACGAGCATACAATTGCTTCACTCAATAGAAGTTGAAGTACATACGACACACCCACATATACAAATGTCAGGAAAACTCATAACACGCCCTTCGTGAATTAAGTAACAATCAAATGACACAACCTTAAAATTAAGATTCTGTCAGTGAAGTCAAAGGGGATTATTGGATACATCTGCTTATTAGCATCACAAAAGAGTTGATACAGTAAAGAGGTCTAGAAGGGCACAAGTTATTCAAACTTCAGAACAGATAAAATCATTATTGTTTTATAGTGTATTATTATTTATTATTATTATTATTATTATTATTATTATTATTATTATTATTATTATTATTGTATGGTGTATTTTAAACTTTAGGGAAAATTACAAGCCCCACCCATGACGTTTGGCGCAATTACACACTCTACACACGTGGTTTCACAAATTACTTTCCCCACCCCTGTGGTTTCCCTCTTTTTACATCCAGCAACTTTTCTAATTTTTGTTCAATTCAAAAGATGGTTAAACGTTGTCATAAATTGATGAAACTTTACATAGACGATGTTAAAGTGTTATATTTTGGTTTAGTGAGAAATCTAAAGTTTTTTAAGCTTAAATGTGACATGGGGGACCCAATGAACATGTCACATGTTTCATTGGGTCCCACGGGTCACATTAAATCTTAAAAAACTTCGGATTTAACATAAGATCAAAATATATCACTTTAGCATCATCCATGTAAAGTTTCATCATTTTCGGACAATGTTTAAGCATCTTTTGAATTGAACAAAAATTAGAAAAGTTGTTGGATGTAAAAAGAGAGAAACCACATGGGTGAGGAAAGTAATTTGTGAAACCACGTGGATGAAGTGTGTAATTGCGCCAAACGTCATGGGTGGGACATATAATTTCCCTAAACTTTATATGGTAAATCGTGTATTTTTCATACATACAAAATATTTTTTTGTGTTGTATTATTGTGTAAAAAAATTATTTTTATATGTTTGCGATAATACACTAAAATAGAGATATAATTCATTTCATTAAAATTGATATTATGATTATTAACTAATAAGTGGTGAATTAGATAACAAATTTTAGAACCGATAAAAATCATTATTGCTTTGTAATATATTATTATTGTTATACGGTATATGGTAAATCATGTATTTAAAAAAAATTATTCTTATATGTTTGCGATGATACACTAAAATGAAGATATGATTTATTAGAAATGATATTATGATACACTATATTGATGTTATGTATTACGATGATACACTAAAAATGATGTTATGAATTATAAGTCTCATTGATATATATATATATGTAATTAATATAAATTTTAAAAAATTCAAAATTTATCCATGACTGATTTATTTTTTTGAAGAGCTTAAATTTAAATAAATAATGATATAATTTTTTTCTGTTTTGACTTATATTTTAAAAATTACAATTAATTAAAGTTCCTTACAACAAAACGGTCCAATCAAGAATTGTCATATCACATGCCCACACCAAATATGGTACGGTGGTCTGCACAATCGACGCGCGGTCAAAAACTATAAAGACAACAAAAGGAAGAGAAGTAAGGAAGCATCTATCCGTATCTCAGTAACTTCGTCCCCAATACGTCCAAACTTTTGCTGGCTTCCCAGAGGCAAAACAAAGAGTACCTGAATACAAAAGGCATTAGAGGATTAATGCAGCCACAAAACCACCACAGAAAACAATTTAATTCATATTCCATTTTCATTACAAATGATCTGCCTCAGTACATACCGGCAGCATCTGGCTGATCAAATGGGGTGCATAAGGTTTTAGCTGCACCCGTCTCACCCTTTGTTCGTGTCTTCACATCTTTCTCCACTTCCTACACCAGACAGAAAACAGTACAAGAATGAGCCAGCTGTGGAAGTAGGTAATAAGTGAGTCAATCAGCAGGCAACAAGTTTTCCATAGTGATTTACTATGTCGAGACATCCGTAACGTATATATCCCAGTTAAATCTAGTGATCTATGGGGGTATACAGTAAAGTGTTTCTCCATAACAGTTCTAGGATATAACAACCTTAACAATTCTGGTTTGAGAGCTTGACAACTTGAGAAATAGCTGGTAAGTCTAGCACACAGGGCACTCAATCCAAAATCAGACATAAAACTGGAGGAAAAGAAAAACAGAACAAAAAATAATTAATTAAGAAATATACCTCCTCATCGCACCAAGGAGCTAAGATCAATTTCTTTTGTGATAATGCTTCCGAGAACTCTTCCCGGTCTTCACAATTCTGATACAATCGTCTCTTTTTCTCTTTGCAACTTCAAACAGATTCTGTTGAATCTCTGCAAGAACATTTTCAACTCCATCCACCAAATTATCCATAGAAATATCTGCCTTGGCAAAAGTATCTCGACGTACGACACGAACCTGAGTATAAAATCTTGATAAATTTATAGAGCTGATGTATCTTAAAAGGCGACACAATCATAGTTTAAGTTGAACAGTTTAAAAAAACGATTAGATGAGCAGAAAATTATCTGCATGTGAGAAGAGCAAACATGTTGAAGTACTGACCTGACTCTTAGCCAAATCCTTTGGACCAATCTCTATCCTCAAAGGAACACCTTTCATTTCCCAGTGAGAGTACTTCCAACCGGGCGAATAATTATCCCTAAGATCTGCCCTAACACGTAGACCAGCTTTCAGTAAGGTTTCAACAGTAGAACGGCAAGCATCAATATTCCTTGTGTGTCTGCATCTTTGAAGGGAACAGGGACCACGATAACTTGGACAGCAGCCACTTTTGGTGGTAAGACCAACCCTTTGTCATCCCCGTGAGTCATCACCATCACTCCAATCTAAGTGGACATATACACCAGACCATCATTGAGCATTAACAATGTACATCTAAATCAGTAACTAGTACTCGTACCCAACATCAGGAAAAAAAACAACGTGCTCCTTGAGATAAAATTTAGTAGGTGACAAAACAGTCAATGTTTTCGCTATAAGAATAAAAATGAAAGGGGACTTATTCCACCCCACATTAGAGTAGATTGGGGGACAAGTCAACATAATATTTCGTTCACTTTTAAGAAGATATAACATATAATATGGCAGACGCATACCAAAATGACACTTGTACACAACATATTCACCAAGCCAGAAGCAATTAAATGAGATGAATTAACAAGCAGCATCAAGACAGGCAACAATTGAAAACCAACTAGGTATAGCTTAACTTTCTCTTCATACTTGTTACATAAAAAAGTGCCATTAATCAATGCTCAAGAACATTTTGTTATTCTAATTCTCAATTGTGAAAACTAAGGTGTAAGCTTACAGTCCGAGTACTATATGCCCAAGAATTCTGCCATGCCATCATCTTTTCCCTGTTCTCATCTTCAAAAACAATATCAAACATCTTAGCAAAATTTTGACCCAACAATGTGAAGTTGCACCCTGGATGCCTCGCCCTGAATGTGGAATAAAAGCCTGTTGGAGCAACATACTAGGATCAGAAAAATAACAGCTGAAAGATGCATTCTGAAAAATTAACATATTTGGATCAAAATTTTGACCCAAACAATGTGAAGTATCTATTTATTACTAACCTCCACACTTGTAGTGTACAAACCACCCGCGAACTTCTCCATTTCACTCTTCTTTCCCTTTATCACAGGAACAGCTAAATAATCCTCATATACCTGCCTATATAGCTCCAGAATTTGAAGAACTGATAGAGCATTGCATATGAAGAGTTAGTGTCTAAACAGCGGCAGTAATAAAACAATGACAAGAAGAATATACATCCTACAACATAATGCTGGGTACACATCAACGACAACAAATAACATAAACAGAAAACTACTAATAAGATACTTCATGCACCAGATATGTTAAAGTACCATCTCTCATCAACTCCCAAAAAAAAGAATTTCACTTTAGGCAAAGACATGACAAGCATATGCACCTTACAATGTTCACTGCAATAAATGCATTGGCCTAAATGCCAAGGAGAAGGACCTGGGTACAGCAGACTACACACTACATGCACTAAATGCCACTTCCACCCACCCCTCCCCCCACCCCCCCCCCACCCACACACATACACACTTAGATATGCACATAGACATGTGAAGTCTCGTCCTCGAGAAAAATATGGTTACTTACTCTTAACACTCAACCAAAGAAAGAGAACTAAACCCTTACCTCCTCATCAGCTTCTTCTTTTGTTGCAAAAGCAGTATGTCCTTCTTGCCAAAGAAATTCCCGACTCCTATTTTGAAGCAGAGAAAACAGACAAACAGTCAGAGAATGCACTTACATCCTTTTACATGATAAATATAATATGCCAAGCCATATGACAAGCTAAAAGTACTAAGAAGGACAACAATCTACACACTGGTTTATGCCATAGATATCAGAAATCATAAAGCATTGTTGTAACCAACATTGAGAAACTAAAGGAGGATTCTTTTTCTTCAAGTAGCAGCAGAAAACTAGAAAGCATAGGTAAACCTTATTTATAAATGATCATTCTCCTGAAATCATGTGCCCAATCAACAAAGAATAGATGACAAGATTATAAACACTGATAGCAAGTATGATGGTCAACACCCCTGACTGACCCCCCCCCCCCCCCCCCCCCCCCCACCCAAAAAAATCTGAATTAAGATATTTGAAGAAACATTGCCGAAATATCAACACAAGTAATTTAACCAATCAAACTGCCTAGTTTCCAGGACCACCAAACCAAGTTTCAATTGTGCACATTAGGCGAGCGCATCACACTCCAAGCTATTGCATTTCGCATCATCCGCGTCTAGGACACAAAACCTCAAAATAGGGTTTATCCAAGGGATTTTAGGAACACTGGTCCAAATGTCTTAGATTTTAACCCTTAGTCCTTATACTTAGGCCTTAGCCCTCAGAAGACTCTCAGCTAGCTTTTGACTAGTCTGATCCAGATTTGTCAATTCAGGTCAATCGGTTCGGGTTTTGGTTTGGAACAGCTTGGTTCTAAATAGTATAGATTGTTCAAAATTCATTTCAGGATTAGATCGAGCGGGTTTGCTTTTCCAGTTATGTTTGGATTTTGCGATACTTCAAGAGTTCAAATCGGTTAGGGTAGCTTTAGCTAGGGTGGCTTTCAATTGATGGAACACTTTAAGTTATTTCTTTTACCATACAAGTGTTGCGTCTTAATCAGGATTCAGGTTACATCGGTTCGAGTGACATCAGTTCGGGTAACTTAGGTTTCGGATATTAAGGACATCTCTTGGATTATACTATTGGGTCAATTTTAGGTTCTGATCAAGTTCATTTTTCAGTTTCGGGTCAATTTTGCCACTCTGATCCTATTGTCTTTTACTCCTAGACTAGTTGGATCTTTTTTGTGGATGATGACTTCGCTAATCATAGATGTCTCTACAAACATGTATGAAACATGTTCTTCTTAGAATTCATTTGGAGGTGTTATCACTGTGTAGCCAAGCCCGGAAAATGAATGATTATATGTGTGGTTAGTTTAAACTATAATGATTATTTGAGCTTGTTCATCTTGTCAAAATATGTGAAATTGTAAAATTGATGATTCTAACATTGTGCCTTTAGCATTAATATCGGGCGCACTATCACTAAATTACATGAATTTTAATCAGTTAAAGTATAGTATATTATTTTATAATTTTATGTGACGCTTAAGTTTATCTTGATATTTAAAAATGTCACTATGCAACTGTATGTGGAGTGAGTGACACCCCGCACATTGTGGCATAGCACATCACGCATCAAACTGAGCTGGGATCAGTGCACATATCACATTTAACAACTTGGCCACTAAACTAAATTAAAATTGAATATTCATCAACTCTTTTTCCTTTGTTGACAAACAAAGGGTTACTACGACATATTATATATCAAGGGGGAAAAAATCTATCCATGATACTGAGTCATAAGCAGTTACTCTGATGCAAAGTGCATTAGAATTTTTGAGAAGCAGCTCCAAGAAAATTCAACGTTAAAATATTTATGAACAGTTGAACTTGGAGTAAAATGTATCACTGCTGATGAGTGATGACTAACACCTTACTATGGTGTTACTCCACCACTAAGAATGTTATGTTGGAAAAAAAAAAGATAGCTTATCTGAAAATGTTCTCTTGTTAATTTTTCAGTAACCTACTAACCTTATAAAAGGAGTAGGATTGCTGAATTCCCATCTGACAACATTGCACCACTGGTTGAGCCTTAGTGGCAAATCACGATGGCCCCTGATCCACTTAGAGTAGTATGGATACATTACAGTCTCACTTGTGGGTCGGATGGCAATGGGAATCTCCAAGTCAGATGTTCCAGATTTAGTAACCCATGCAACCTGTATAAAGAACATCCATCCATAGGAAGATGAAAAACTGGAGGAAAAGAAACAGGAAGAGAAAACAAGAGAAGGGAACAAGTAAAAAAGGTAACAATGCCTGGTGAAAAACCTAGGACAAGCATGATGTAATGCCATGGTAGTAACAATGTATTAGGACCATAAAATTCATAAAGAAGCTAGATCCTAAAATCAAAGGTCCTGACATAAGAAAAATAGCACCTCCGGGGCAAAACCCTCGATGTGATCCTTTTCTTTCTCCAGCACACCTGGAGAAACAAACAGAGGGAAATAACAATTCTCTATGCCCATATTCTTTATTTCTGCATCAAAGAATTTCTGCAATGTAGGTAAAGAAGAAAAGCTGTCAGGCTATCTTTAGTAAGTTAGTAGGAGAAACAATGCAAATTGAAATAAGTAATCATAATACGCTTGAATTGAACTCAATAAATTTAGTTCCAAGGGAGAAAATCCATAGTCCCCCAACAATACAAGTACACCACTAAGTTCAGTTTTGTATAATCATTTGTCCTGGTCCATACTAGGATTCTTTTTTTTTTTTTTGTACAACCATTTGGAATTCTAATACATTAACCAGCAACAAGGTCCACTGCATCAAATCAAAATGTTATGCCCAACCAACCGTTCTATTAATGTGTAACTGATAAGCACAAGACATCAACACAAGTGCTAAGTTACCGGAATTTCAATAGGAAAAGATAAAGTACTCAGGATATCAAAGCCTGACCCTATCTTCTAGGAGTATACTGTACGGACAGTTTTAGTATAAAAATGTGTGATCATGAAAAATCAAGACAAACAACATAACATGCCTACATAAGTACCAGAAAATAGGTATATAGCAACTGTTGCAGCATCCTATAAAGATGAGAGGAAAATATATGTATTGACCATATAATTCTCAAATGTTGGGCAGAATTGAGTCATTAACAATCAATCCATTTGTTTGACAGTTGGTTGACTATAACAAACTTCAGTCTTCCTCCACACTTATATTTTATCTGACCATGATCATTTTGATCATCCAGTTCCATAAAAAGCAGGTAATCACTGACGTCTCACAGCACCCTAGTCCTCCAACACATTTCATACTCATAGAGTACAGCAATCTCATCCCAGTAAGATTAAGTGTCAGATAACTGAATTTCAGAGACTAATCCAAAGTGTTCACTAAAGAATGAAACTAAGGGGCTGCCTTACTTGCATGACCTCCCAGATGGCCATGGTCCATGGTCTGAGGATGTAACACCCAGAAATATCGTAGTACTCGATCATCTCAGCATTGACAACAACCTGGCCGATTCGATAAAGACAGACTTCAGATACAATGCTGAAATAACTACAAATGTGTACATGTGGAAATAAATGGAATAAGATACCTCAGAGTACCACTCCCCAAAATTCTCGTCCTTCTTGTTCGACAAGCCAAGACCAGTCTCTTTCTTCACCTCTTTCTTCCTCCCTATGATATTCAAATCCCACCCATTAGGTGAATTTACACAGAAGCATTAGGGGCAAAAAAAAAGTACACGGAGGTTTGGGCTTCGGGAATTCTCTTAATCTCACCGCCCTTAGCGCCTGCATTATTACCCTTACTGCCAGGGTTCTTATCGCCCATACTGTATATTTTTCAGCTGCACGAACACTGCAAAGTGGAATCCACAAGTTCAGCGCGCAATAAGAGTTAGCAAGCTAATTTGAAAGGAGGAGCCAAATCTAACAAAAAAAAAAATAGCCCCTCAGCAAGACATGATTATGAATTACACATGAAAGAAACAGGGTGAAAGAAAGCAAACGGACAAAGTGTAGACCAGGAGAGAGCAAGATGGATAATTTACCAAGTAGAGATAGCGAGATGACTCCGAAAACACCGTTCAGAGGGAGAGGGCAACAGTTTGACGCAGTGCAGTCAGGACCAATACCACTTTTGATTTTAAAACAAGAACATTTGACAAGTCTAACGATCGCATTTCCCAAGCACTTCCTCATTTTGCTGGCTTTCCTCCACTTCCACTCCACTCACGGCTCTCCCCTCCAAAACCCTATTGTGTCTACGTGGCTGTGATAAGCCAAAAAGATTATAGTTTTGCTATTTGGTTAGATGGGATCTTTTTTTAATTCAAATTTGACACGATTATCTTATTGAGCAAAAGGCTTCTTTAAAAAAAATAAAAAATTATCTCCACATCAATGACGTTTGGTGAAATTACACTCTATCCACGAGCTTTCAAAAATTACTTTCTCCACTCATGTGTTTTTCTCGTCGTTTACATCCGACAAGTTGGTATTCTAATTTTTGTTCAATTTAAAATATGTTTAAACATTGTCTGAAATTGATGAAACATTACATGGACGGTGCTAAAGTGTTTTACTTTGGTTTTATGTTAAATCTAAAGTTTTTAAAGCTCACATATGACCTATGAGACTCAATGAAAACAAATTTAGAGTAAGTTTTTTTTATGAATTCTAACACAAGTTGTTTTTTCTAATTTTCATTAATTTAGAAGGTGGTTAAATGTTGTCCAAGCGCAAAAAAAGTTTACACTGGACGTGTTTACATTGGGCTCAACATGTGAGCTTAGAAAATTGGATTTGACATAGGTATGAAATATAACATTTTAGCATCGTCTACCTAAAGTTTCATCAACTTTAGACAATATTTAAGCATCTTCTAAAAAATGAAAATTAGAAAAAATAGCTTGTTTTATAATCCACAAAAGAGCTTACTCTGTATGAGTTTTCGTTGGGTCTCATAGGTGATACGTGAGATTTAAAAACTTTAGATTTGACAAAGGATCAAAGTATAACACTTTAACATCGTCCATGTAAAGTTTCATTAATTTTGGACAGCGTTTAAGCATCTTATAAATTGAATAAATTTAGAAATATCCAAGTTGCCCATAAAATTAGAAAAGTTGTCAAATGTTAAACGAGGGAAACCACATGGGTACAGAAAGTAATTTTCTAAACCTCGTGATTGGGATGCGTAATTTAGTCAAATGTCATGGGTAAGGGATATAATTTTCTCTTTATAAAGTTTATTAAGCAAAATGATGACCTATCAAGTTCCTTATTACTAACAACACTAGAGGTGATATTATCACCTTCCATAGCCATCCACCTAGTAGCACTATGTAAAAGACCGTAGCAGCCATATAATCAAATGCGTAATATATACTCTAAAAATCGCTCTCTCTACGATTTAGCCCCTCCCCCTTTCCGACCTCCGACTCTGGCCGTAACCCTAACCTTATCTCCGCCGGTCTCAATTCTCAGTTGTCTTCCTCCCTTATCATCTAATGGTGGATTAGCAAGCATGGATTTTCGGTTCCAAGCGTCGCAAGTTCCCGACGAGAATAGAAGAGTGCAAAAGAAGAAGAGAAGGTTTCCCGATGGTGAAGACAGTAAATAGAATGCGGCCATCGATCTGGTTCATGAGTCTTGCAGAGACTCTTATCTTCATATTCTTGGCAAAGGAGATCTGGACGAAGTTAGCTCTGAGGAAGACTTGATGGAGAGTATGCCCAGGAGGACGAAGAACCCAAGCAAGACGCTTTCTGCCCTTCGATTCGATTTCCCCAGGAGGTTTTTAAAGAAATTAAAAAGGATTGGAGGTATGCGCTGATTGTTAAGCTTTTAGGAAAGTTTTTCCCCACTTTTATCATGTATGAGCGCTTGGTCCAGAGATGGAATTTGAAGGGGAAATTCGACTTTGCGACCATGGGTAATGGCTATTTCTTAGTCAAATTTGACAATAAGGTGGATAGGGATTATGTATTGAATGAAGGACCGTGGCTAATTGCTGATCGCTATCTGACTGTTAGAAGATGGGTCAAGAACTTTGATACCTAGAAGGAAGCCATCCCCTTCTTGGACATTTGGGCGAACTTCCCGGATCTTGGCCAGGAATTCCAAAGGGAATCATGTCTCAGAATTATAGGAGATCAGATTGGGAATACCCGGAAGATTGCTATTAACAAGTCTCAAGTGGGAACACTATTGGTAAGGTTTGTGTCTCTGTCGATATGTCCAAACCATTACTAGGAAAATTCAGAATTGGCAATCGGACTCATCTGATTGCTTATGAGGGAGTTCATGCTCTCTGCTTTAAGTGCGGTAGGTTTGGGCATTCTAAGGATAATTGCCCTAGGGCTATAGATGATGAAGCTCCAGTTAATGCAGGAGGTTTGCAGATTGTTTCTAATCAAAGTCCGGTAGAGAATCCTCATGAGGCCGATAACTTTGGGCCATGGATGCGTGTGTCAAGAAAGAAAAAGCTGGGGGTGCTTCCAAGGCAAAGAATCAGATGCCTGATAAGGGAAAAAAGCCACTGGTAGGACCAGTTAAAAAGAAGGATAAGGTTTCACAGAGGGATCAAAATCCTTTTCGACCCTTGACTCAGTCGGATCAGGAGGGAAGTGTGTCGATGGTGAAAGACACTTTTGAAGCCAATGTGCAGGACGATAAGTACAGAGGTGATCCCAAGAATGTTCAGAACAGTCAAGAGTCAACAGAAGTTCATGGAAATTTGCCTGTTCAGAATATTCAGATGGAACATATGGAGAACCAAATCATAGTTTCAAAAAAGCTTGGAAGGGAGCCACCATCTGATGGGAATGCCTTTTTGCCTGAAGTTTCCTTTCCACAAACTGTTGGTGCTTCTCAAGCCCCACCAGGTGATATCGTCCCTTAACTTTTGTTGTTTATCCATGATTGTGAAGTTAATTTCTTGGAATGTTAGGGGGATGCTAAAGCAAGCTTCCTCCCTTGTGTTAAAAGCTTGATAGATATGCATAAACCTGATGTGTTGTTTATGTGTGAACCTAGAATTTGGGACAGAAAGCCATTTCGGTTGCTAAAAGAATTGGGTTTGCAAATATGTTTATTGTGGATGTTATGGGCTTTAGTGGAGGCCTTTGGTTACTATGGGATAATAAAATTAAGATTGAGATTTTATCTTCTGGGGATCAATTTATTCATTCTGTTATATCCCTTAATAATATCTCTTTTTTCTCCTCCTTTGTGTATGCTAAACCTGATGTTGATAGTCGTATCTTTGGAACCAACTAATTTCCCTTAAGGATCCCTCTAACATGCCTTGGTCTATCTCTGGGGACTTTAATTCTATTATGTCTCTAGAGGAGAAAAAAAGGGGGGTTAGGGTCCTTAATAGGGGTATAAGCGTTTGCTGATTGGATTCATTCCAACACTTTCATTTCCCTCTCAGCAAAGGGTACTCTTTTCACCTGGTCCAATGGATCGATTTTCGAAAGGCTTGATAGAACTCTGGTTTCTGACAACTGGTTTGACTTATTTCCCTTTTCCCATTGTCTAAACCTTCCCAGGATAGGGTCTGATCACTCCACTGTAGTGTCTCTTTTCCAGGATAAGGCCAGCTACCCCAATGGGCCCAAACCTTTTAGATTCCAAGTGGCTTAGGGCCACTCACCCTTCTTATCTTGATACGGTTAATTTGTCCTGGGCTAAAGATGCTTATATTTCAGTTAATCTTGAATCCCTTGTTGTTACTCTCTCTTTATGGAACAGATCCACCTTTGGTAATATTTTTCACAAAAAGAGAAGAATCTTAGCCAGACTTAATGGGATTCAAAAGGCCTTAGAACTAAGACAGTCTCCTAAGATGAGGATTCTGGAAGAGAGACTTAGAAATGAGTTGGAACAAGTTCTAATCAGCGAGGAGATGCTCTGGTATCAAAAGTCCAGAGATAAATGGTTACAATTTGGTGATAAAAACACAAAATATTTTCATATGAAAACTTTGATCCGTAGAGGAAAGAATAAAATTCTGTGTCTTGAGGATATGAATGGTGATTTAGTGGAGGGCGAGGATAATCTCATGAACTCAGCTACTGAGTATTTCAAAACCCTTTTCTGATGATTCCGCTGTGGTTCTGAATCTCAGCTCTCATTCCTTTCCCTTGCTTAGAGCAGACCAGCTATCTGCCCTGAAGGAGATCCCTTCCCTTCAGTATAAATGGTTGTTAGGAGCATGAGTGATTTTAAGGCTCCTGGCCCTGACGGCTTCCCCGTCTGGTTCTTTAAACATCATTGGGATATTGTGGGCAACATCCTGTTTGAGATGATTAAAGCATCTTTCTGCTCTAGTAGTTTTAATAAGGAACTTAGTTCTACTCTCTTTTGTCTTATTCCTAAAGTTCAGACTCCCTCTTCTATGAAACAATTTAGACCTATCTCTCTATGTAATGTTGCATACAAAGTTCTTGCTAAAGTCTTAGCTAACAGGATAAAATATGTCTTATCTGATGTTGTTTCACCTTTTCAGAATAGTTTTGTTCCACAGAGACATATCCAGGACAATCACGTCATTATGCAGGAAGTCCTTCATGCTATGGGTAAAACCAAAGCCAAATATGGTTGGATAATCATTAAGGTGGATCTAGAAAAGCATATGATAAACTTTCTTGACGGTTTATTAGGAATACCTTTAGTGTCTTCATTTTCCTCCTGAATTTATAGATCTAGTTATGTTTTGTGTTAGTTCTGTTTCCTTTAAAGTTCTCTGGAATGGAGCGCAATCTGATGGGTTTTGCCCGTCTAAAGGGTTGAGACAGGGTGACCCCCTTTCGCCTTACCTGTTTGTTTTGTGTCTTGATAGATTATCTCATATGATTGTATCAGCAGTTGACTCTCATAATTGGGCTCCTATAAAATTATGTAATAAAGGCCCTTCTCTGTCTCATATTTTCTTCGCAGATGATCTTGTTCTTATGGGTAAGGCTATCAATGCTAATGTTATAGCTATGAAAGAAGTTCTTAACTCTTTCTGTGCTGTTTCTAGCCAAAGAGTGAGCTTTGACGAATCCAGGGTTCTTTTCTCTAAAAATGTGTTGCCCAATGATAGAGTTAGCATTAGCAGAACCTTAGGTATTCCTTTGGCTGATAAATTGGTAGATATTTAGGCATCAACCTTGTTCAGGGTAGGTCGAGTCAGAATGCTTTTGTTGAGCTTATAGAGAAGCTTAGGAAAAGAGTGGATGGTTGGAAGGCTAAATCACTGTCC
Organism: Limonium bicolor; assembly: GCA_023374045.1. Taxonomy (NCBI): domain Eukaryota; kingdom Viridiplantae; phylum Streptophyta; class Magnoliopsida; order Caryophyllales; family Plumbaginaceae; genus Limonium; species Limonium bicolor. Next base: position 31,181,868 of record CM041778.1, on the reverse strand, counting down.
TTTGTGGGTAGATTAATACTTACTAAATCTGTTTTGGAAGCCTCTTCCACATTCCAAATGATGTCTCAAAAGATTCCTTCTAACTCTTGCTATAAGTTGGAAAGAATATGTAGGAATTTCTTGTGGGGTATTCAGAAGGTGAAAGGAAGTTACACATAGTAGCATGGTCTACAATTTGTCAACCTAAAAGTAAGGGTGGTCTTGGCTTGAGAGATCTTTCTTGTATGAATAGGGCTTGTTTTTCCAAATTGAGTTGGAGATAAATCCATAATCAGAATAGCTTATGGGGTAGAATCCTTCTAAACAGATACCAGAAAATAGTCCATAGAAACCCATCATCTACTTGGAGAAATATCCTTCTTAGTCAAGATATAATCGAGTCTGGTTCTAGATGGAACCTCGGTAATGGGGATATCATTAACTTTTGGACCGATAAGTGGTTATACAAAGAACCCCTTTTATCCTTTGCACATAATAGTGCTGGTTTAGATCTGTCTACAAAAGTGAATCAATATTGGTCCTCAACTGCTGGATGGAATTTGAAGCTATTATCTGACCACCTCCCTCCTAGGGTGCTACACACCCTTTCTGGTAAGATTATCAATGAGGACAGTGTGGACAAAGTACTTTGGGAGGGTAGCAAGGATGGTCATCTGTCTGTTTCTCAGGCTTATAATCTATTGGTTGATCAAGGAAACGCTGATAATATTTGGAAGTTGATTTTGTCTTTACAAATTCCTGAAAAGGTTAAAACTTGCCTTTGGTTTATTGCACATAATGCTCTTAAGTCGAAGAGTCTGTTATTTAAACATGGTCTTATTGCGAATGATTTATGCAGCTCCTGTGGAGAGAGTGAAAATACTGAACATATTATCAGATGTTGCAGGGTTGCTACTAAGACTTGGAGGAGCTTATACAGAAAGTTTAATCTTAACCCTTTTCCTAGTGATTATTCCTTTCAGTCATGGCTTTCTTTTAATCTAAACTGTAAACAACGTTCTTCTGCTCTGAATGGTATAATTTGGGCTAGAGTATTTGCGGTTACTTGTCACTCTTTATGGTATTGGCGAAATTTCAAGTTTCATGAAAATTCTAATGAGGTGTTGTTGCCTGATGAACTACTATGGTATAGGCTGAAAACCTGGTTAAAATCTCCTGTGAACTCTGGTAGCAGAAATTCCATGCAGAGCAAATGTCCGCCCGAGTCTTGGGAGGCTCCTCCTTCTGGATATTTCAAAATCAATGCGGATGCTTCTAAACTCTCCTCTGGCCAAGCTACAGCAGCATGTGTGTGTAGGGATCAAGATGGGAACTGGAGCTTTGGAACCATGAGGAAGCTCAGAGATTCTGCTGTGATCGAGGCTGAATTGTGGGGCATATTCGATGGCATGTTGCAAGCTAGGAAGCTTACATTCAACAAGTTATTTTGGAATCCGACTCAGCAGAGGTGATTAATCTGCTCTAGGCTTCAGCGGTGAATCCCCTAGTCGAGAACATAAAAGTAGCTTGTGTAGATCTAATTAAATTGTTTTCTACTTGCTCATTGAGAAAAATCTCTCGCAACAGAACGGTCTAGCAGATTTATTAGCAAAAGAAGCTCATGTCCTTTGTAAGGAGTTTTATTATTTGGAGGTTCCTCCTGCTTCCTGTATGAATACTCTTGTGGGTAAGAGACCTTCTCTTATCCAATTAATGAATAAGAATGTATATCCTTTTGATTGAAAAAAAAAAGAAGACCGTAGCAGCCCACTGTCTGGCCAGTCTAGTTGCCTATTACTTAAAGCCCAAATGTAATAAAATGCACAATAGACAAATATCTATATGCTCAACATATATAAATATCAACACCGTCTCTATAAATGAGCAATGAAACATTACTAAAAAAACATCCTTCTTAATCGTTCCTTTACAATATTATATCTGGATTTCATCTACAATGTACAACAGTATAACCAAGTATGCATGAACATTTCTTAGGCTACCATCAAAATAGAAAAGAACATCGTCAAAGAGGAAACAATCTACTCTTGATCAATAATACCTATTAAGTCAGCATAAGCACTTTATATACAAATGGGTTTGTGATATCAACCATGATTTTTCGATAAACCTACATAGAAACTCTGTTTCAAACCAAAATTGATAGCTTGAAACTCAACAAGAGATTCACCGTTGTACCACAAACATGAAAACTAGCCATTTATGCCCACACATATGTATTCTTATAGCCCACTCAAATTATACTTCATATCCCGATGTGGGATAGGGTATCAGGTAGTTCATCCAAGTCCCATTGAACTCCTTAGGTAGGTGTCAGGTAGTTCATCTAGACATGGTCTCGAGTTAGCTTTGATGCAATTTGTAACACTCATATGAGCAACTATCCAACAATCTAGCTCCAAGCCATTCACACTTGAAAACTAGCCACTTAAGCCCTTTGTCCTCACTTGGTCTTAAAAGTTGAAGACCTTATTGTTGTAGTGAACCCAGATTATCGCTATAAACCACTCAAATTACTACTCATATCCCTATGTGGGATGGATATCACAACTACAGTCAACCATCGGTTTGCTGTTGAAAGTGTAAAGGAGTTACCCATCTCCATTCATGATAGTGCCTCCCACAATCAGCGGATAGTTTTTTTATGGTTGTTATCTTCAATTGTTCACTTCTCACAGGTGGTGCCAAAATGTAATAGTCGATTTATATCCATGCTTAAGTTCCTAAATCCTAGAAAGATGACTCTAAGTTCATTCTTCATATTAGGGGACATTATTCTATTCATAGGCATATTCTAGTAGCATAGAGTTTAAATCTCTACTTGTGAGATTATCTTTCAGTATCACTAGACGATCAGGGCACAGAAAGATAAAACTTAACATAGTGCAAAGACTTGAAAACATATGTATAGTTGAAGAGGGGCAAATATGGCCAAGAGATGTGAAGGAAGCCTACACCCAGAAGAAGGAGCAACGAAGGAACACATAATGACCGATCGGTCGTAACCGGACGTAAGCTATGGTGTAAGTATGAAGAAACGACCGGTCGCTTGTGACCAGTCGCAGCAAATACAAAATAAGCATGTATAATGACCGGTCGCCTGTGACCGGTCGCTAAGGTCATGAAGTAAATGTAGACAGCGACCGGTCGTTTGTGACCGGTCAAGTAATTAAGAAGCGTAAATAGCGACCGGGCGCTTGTGCCCAGTCAGATAGCAGAGGGGTATAGGAATTAAGGTATTACACTTATATAAAATAATTAGAATGACAGCCTGGCAGGATTATGACAGGCTGGCAAGCCTAGGAGTCCTGGGAAGTTGCTATAAGTAAGAGATCACCCCCTTGGAATAAGGGACGCGATGGGAACTTTTAGAATCTCTCTTTCTCTGTTGTTACTCTCTTTTGCTATTACGAAAACCCTCTCTAGGATCCGATTTCTTCCATTTTCATGTGATAACGATATCTTTATTTACTCCTGAACTATTGTCAGAATTGTCACAATCTGCATCATACTGCTAGAGAGTACTGGATTTCTCCTTCTATCCCCTCTCCTCTTCACTTTTTGTCTTGCAACGTAATTCAATGGGTGCTCAGTTCTCAAAAAAATGCATGTGTGCTATAAATTGCATACACATTACACGCGGACAAATTAGAGTATGATTGAGTAAGGGTGTTTTTGTTGGAAAACTACATACGACCTCATGATCCATTTTACTCCATCTTCGTAAGTTTGAAAAAAGAATGAAAGATACAAAGATGGCAATCAAGAAGACGATGGCAAGCTTGTTGATGTTGCGGGTTTGTCGGATGTTGTTTGTGATGCTATTTTGTAAGAGATTATGATCGTATAATCTATGACAATTGAATATCTTTTTATTACTTATATTTGTTGATTATACTTAAGACCATAAAAACTTTTTCGGTTAGTTTGTGTTTTATTATACTTGTAATAAGATAGTCCTTTTTAAATATACTTGCCATGAAAACAGTTATCTAATATTTTTATCAATCTCTTAGACTATATACCATTATAGATATTATTTGAACAATAAAATTTCATTAATTTAGATCATGTAGATAAGTAAATTATGTTAAATAGTACATATCAATCAAATTCATATAAGATAATAATTCAAAACAACTAAACTATTATCAAAATGATAATTAGCATAAAATAACAAATTTAGTTAACTGAAACCTATAATTTCCTAATTAAAACTAAAATATTTTAATTCTTACAACATAATTCCACCAAACACCAAAATAATAGCTACTAAATTTCTAGCAACAATATTCAACAGTCTAAATTATCTCATTAGTGGGTTGCCTTGCATGAGTTGAGCTAAGCTAAACTTCTTCCTTTGTTGGGAAGGCATCGTGACATCTCATCTTTGGGCTGCTAACTTTTCTTTTTTTCCCAATGAGTGCCTTGGAAACCAAAAACAAATTCGTCCCCATCATTGTCTTTTGCATGTGGTTAATTCACCTCCCCATTACACTTAAATCCTCCTCTTTGTTCTCTACTTATGGCCACCACCTCCTTGATTGCTTCACTCTATTCTTCTACCGACCAGTCATAACGGCTACACTGTGGAGGAACAAGTTGATGACATCACCACTAGATGCGCCGACCTCTCATTGTCTACAGATGACATTGATTCCTGGGTCTGGAGGACCTTCTCATGGATAATGGTTCCCAATCATATGATGGTTGCTTTCTCAGAAAACTCCTATCCCCTTGTTCCTCCGACATTCAGGCCATAGAGGCCACATTCGGTTAGGCGTGGCAAACCTCAGGGACAATTAAAGTTAGTATGTGGGTAATAACATCTTCATGTTTGAGATTGAGAAGGAGGATGATGTTGGCGACATTATCAATCGTGGACATGGATCATTGGCAGTTCTCTTATTGTTTTTTTAGCCGATTAAAGCTCGGAAACCCCCCCAAGGACCCCGACTTCAAATTCATACCGATTTTTTGGGTTCGACCCATGATGTTCTTCTCATTCTCCGACACAGAGCCTTTGCACTCAGAATCTCTTTAAAGCTTTGCTCATTCATATAGGTCAATGATGAGGAAGGACGTTTTGAGGGGGGAGTTCTTTAGGATCAAAGTTAGACGCGGTGTTTTCAGGCCTGTCTTGCACTGCATTTTTATCTCTCTTGAGGGTGTTAGTTCTATGCTTCGCCTATCATATGAAAAGATGCCCCCGATCTGCTTCCACTGCGGTCTCTTCACCCACCACTAAAGACTACCTGATTCCTAGCTTCTCCAAGGAAGGGTCGTTCCCCTATGGACTATGGCTCAGAGCAAATAGGTTGCGCATTGGTCACAAGGTGGATGAAGTGGATGAGTGTGATTTTTGGAAAGCTATGGGGAGCGGGATGCCATGCCCCAAATCCATCTGAAGCTTCAAGGGTAGAAGTGTGAATCATGAGAGTATGAGGTCGGATCTCAACATGCACGCACGGGACTCCCCTACTCATGATAATGGATCCGGTAAGGATTGGACCCTAGGAGAAGGTTTACTTGCGCACCCAGACCCCGGGAACAGGTCAAAGTTGATCCAAGTCTAGAAACCCCTCCTCAAGCTTCCTAGCCATCAATGTTGATTGTTGAAGACCTAGTCGATGAGGCTCACCTTGTTGATTTTCGATTACAGTTGTCCTTGATGGAAACTTGGAGTCCTACAGTGAAAGGAAGTTGAACCTTGGCGGGTGCATCCCAAACACAGTCAAAGTAAAAAAACAACATATTCCTGCCACCGCTAGGGACTTGTTGCAGGTGCTTTGGTTATCGTTCTTAGTCCGTCCATTCTGGACGACCAACCCAGTTTCAAGGCAAATCATGGCTCCAGGGGTTGCCAATGAAAAAGGCTTCTTGGTCTGCCACAACAGGAATGAGTAGGATTTCCCGTTGGCCAGAATCTGGGTTCCTGCTCTTGTTTGTTTTGTTCTTTTTTGTTGTGTTGCTTAGGTCAATGTATCATTTTCTGTCGCAATCCTTTTCAATGGCATGTTTGTTCTTGGTCAAGTTCAGATCCACTTTGTTGGACTTTTAGGCATTTTGGCTCTTGTATGGTTAGGATGTCCCTAGTGTATCCTCTAAATCATGCCTTGTCGTGTGGTTCGAATTTGGAGAAATCCATTCACACCCGTTGTTTCTTATAAATAAATACCCCTGTTTACAAAAAAACTTATCGCATTAGTGGCAAACCTTGGCCGATCTATATCGGCATGAATTAGGGGTGGTAATACCCATCGGGTACCCAATCTACCTGTCCACCTGACCCATATAAATGGGTGAAAACCCGAAATAAACGGGTGAAAAACGGGGCGGGGTGACGGGTGAAGGGTGAGGTCGGGTGATGGGTGAGATTTTTCACATCACCCGACCCATCACCCGATTCTCACCCGACCCATCACCCGTTTACAGTTTTAATCAAATATTTTCAAAAATATGATAATACCCCTTAAATTTTACTAAAAATTATAGTCAAACTCACAAAAATTTTATATAAATGTACAATCAACCTCTAATATTTTCTAAAAATTACAAAAAATATATATAACAAAAATCACCTGTTTATCACACGCCTCACCTGTTTCACCCGCGGGTTCAGGTCGGATTCGGGTGAACCTTAACGGGTGACGGGTCGGGTTCGGGTGGAGCGGGTGAAAACGGGTGACGGGTGCGGGTGAAACTTCACCCAACCCGAACCCAACCATTGCCACCCCTAGCATGAATGCAGCAAAGGTATTAAAAGTGCAGAGATCACTATTGTATCAAAAAATTAGATTCTTCACAACATTTTAAAAAAATCTTTAAATACCATTGAGCTCTTGCTTAATTCATATTACCACTATGTTTTTAAAACTACACAGGATAACACCAAGTCTTAACTAATTTCACCAGATGTCACTCGGTCTCATATTCCATTAATTCCACCATTAAAATCCTAGAAAAAGTCGAAAACACCCCCACTAGGTTGCTATTCGCAGTACAAAATTACTAATCACCGCAGTACAAAATTTTTTTAATTCATACTGACGTTGTACACATGTAATGATGTCGTGTTGTAACTTTTGTTTTTTTAAAAAATAATTTCTTGAGCGTAAACATAAAAAACACTCAGGTGAAAAACGTTTTAATTGTAATAAAAGACGTTAAACCCTTTTTAATCGCATTTAAACGTTATAATTGTGAGTCCACGTAAGTTAAAGACATTTTATGTTGTGTTTGACTAAATTACAAACATTGTTACACTTTCAGAACGTCGTACTGAAATCGCAGTTGAAAACGTCAATTTCGGGTAAAAAACGCTCGTACTATATATAGCCTAACCTTCCTTAGATTACTCATTTCTCTCTACTCACTCTCTCTCCTCTCTCTCTCTCTTCCTAAGAAGCTCTCTTCTGACTGCCGGAGCCGCCACCCGCCGCCACCAACCACAGCAGCAGGAAAAATTTTCCGGTGAGTTTTTCGATTTTTTTTTTCCAACTTATAGATTGGGTGTCTCGAGTATGAATTTGGTGTTAGTTTTTTGAAATTCAACATCAATTGAGCTAGATCTAGCATGGAAAATTCGGATGAAACTTGAAAATTTTGAAAAAAAAAATACTACAGGGGCGAGCCCTGGTGCGGCTCGATCTGTAGAGGGGCGAGGAGCAGGGCTACTCGGGTGGGAGTGCAGCGAGGACCGGTGCTGCTCGCCTGGAAGATCCTCGAGGAGGAGCGGTACTCGATCGACACCAGGGCGAGGAGTGTCACGGCTCGCGACTTCGATTCTCCAGCGACACAAGAGGCACGAGTAGTAGCGCTGCTCGCCCGCGTCTTGGTAGAGGAGTGGTGCTGCTCGACCGCGTCTGCGTATAGAGGAGAGGTACTGCTCGTCTGCGTCTGATCCGAGCACCTGCGCGGCTCGCCTTGGAGCAACTAGAGCAGCGGCGCTGCTCTACCTGGTGGAAGGTAACTATTTTTTTTAAATTTAATATTGTGAGTGATTTTTAAATGTTTTATTGTTTATTTTTGAATTCTAATTAATATTGGAATGTTTTAAATGTTTTAATTTGTTTTTTTTTGAATTCTAATAAATATTGTGAATGATTTAAAATGTTTGATTTTTTTTGAATTATAATAATGTGAATGATATGATTATAAATGTTTAAATTTTTATGTTATGAATGAGGAATATAACTGTGTGATATTCGTATACAGTGATGGATCGACTGAAAAAAGCAGTGAAAAATGTATACACGAAGAGGAAGAATAAAGACCGGGGTACGGAGCAGCCTATGACGGCCTCGTACCGTCGTGGTGTACGTGCTCTGCTGAAGGGCCGAGTGATCCTGCCCCCCGCATGGAAGCAGCACGCCGTTCATCGTTCTATCCGGGTCAATCTTTCAACGACCCGGCGTTTCAAGTACCTGCACCACCAATGGTAGCGGAGGATGACTCGGCGGTATTCGATATACCGAGGAGACGCATGCCAGTGGTGTCATCATCCAGTAGTGCTGGTCTGATAGATCACTGCACAGCGCTAGCTACAATATCTCGGGGGAAGCAAGCCACCAGACTGCTCCGTTAAAAGCTCAGACGTTAGGCGGTGGTAGTTCATCACGTCCACCACGCCCATCACCCGCCCGTGCTGATGAGGACCATGTGATGACTGAGTGTTCGCCACATGCTGATGACAGTGGTCGTGGAGCTGATGATGAGGACTCACCCGACGTGGATGAGGATCAAGATAATGAAGATGATGAAGTCATGGATAAGGAGGATGACACTGACGAGGAAGCAGCTAGCGATGGTTCCAGTCATTCCTACCTCTTGGAAGTTGACAGAGGTGCCAGTTCCTGGTGGTCCACTACTCACTAGTGTTATCACTAGCTTCGGGGGTCATGTAGCGCTTGACTTATGGACCTCGACTAAGGTATGTTCTCTATCTTCTCTTGTATTTGATCATTTAAATCATACAACATTTTGTAAGTGTGAATATTGGTCATTATATAGGATCGTGGGGTTTTGAGTTTCAAATCCCGTAGGGTGATGCTTACATGCTGGCCAAAAGATCAAGTAACCTGCAAAAGAGCAAGGAACATGCTTAAGTATTCTGGTATAGAGCACCTACAGGAGATTACGATGTCATACAACAATATGTCCCTCATCAGTGCTTTTGTGGAGAGGTGGCAGCCTGATACAAACTCATTCCATATGCCGTTCGGTGAGATGACGATTACCCTGCATGATGTGTGGATGATACTACAAATCCCCATCGTCGGTCGTCCATTGATAAGGGAGATGTCGAAGGAGGTAATGGCTGATTGTCTTGATTTTGGAGGAGATGTTGAGACTATGACAGAGACACTGTGGAATACCGGTGCTGTATCGATTGTGAGCTTGTTGCAGCACTGTAGGGATGAACCTGAAGACCCAATGAAGCAGGCATGTGGTTGGTTGTATCATTTGATTGGTACCACCATATTAGCTGGAAAATCAAATGGTCGTCTGAGTCCACAGCTGTTCTCGTTAGTAGCTCCCATGAAGAAAGCTACCAAGCTTCGTAAATATGCATGGGGAGCTGGTACTCTTGCATGGTTATATCGCCAGCTGGGATAGCCTCTCGTGCCGGCTCTAGTGGGATAGCTGGTTCTATGACGTTACTTGAGGTATGTGTCCTAATGTGCATCTAGTATATGATAACTCACTGAGTATCAATAATTGGTACTGCTTAATCATTCTAGTGTTTTATATGCACAGTGCTGGATTTATGCGTACTTTCCTACATTAAGACCAGCGATTAGCCCAGAATGGCGCTCTAATGATGATAGACCTTGGGCTCTAAGATGGGTGAGATCTACCTCTCAAGTGCAGGATCATCGTTCACTGCAAGGCTATCGTGAGCATCTAGATGCTTTGACTGCTCTAAATGTAAGTGTTTGTAGTTGCTAACACATTGAATCATTATTATTTTTGTCTTTCGTTGTTGGTTACATCTTACTATTTATGTTCATTGTAGATTGATTGGTTGCCCTACGGTCGGGATAATGTTAATGTTCATGGAGGGCGCTGATGAGTGTCTAAATGAGCATGTTTTAGGGGAGTATTTCATATGTTTAATCAACACTTTTCATGCTCATTTCTCCACTCTGGCTTGTTTTCCTCTAGTTTTGTGTTTCATTGGTGTCTTACACATTTATTGTTTAAACAGGAGGAATAACATAGATAGGAGTAAAGTAGATGAAGAGAGGAACGTGTGGGCGCAAACGGATCCAAAATCGGAGTTGAAACGAAGAAGATACAGCATTTCGAAGTTAGCCTACTGGAACCGTCCGACCCATAGGTCTGGGTCGGACGTGGGTCGGACGGACTTTTAAAAGAACGTGATTTTGTCCCCGAGCTACTGGAATCGTCCGACCCATAGTCTGGGTCGGACGGACTTTAGAAAACGCGTTTTCGGCCCCGAAATTGCTCCTGGACGCGTCCGACCCAGGGTGGGTCGGACGGGTCGAAAATTTGCCCAGATCTGCGTTTTAAAACGGGGAATTTTGGGGAAAACTTCCCCATTCTTCATTCAGCTCGGTTCCGCCCCAAAAACAGAGAAAAGAGGCGATTCCAAGGGAGAAAAGAAGAGGAGAAGAGAAGAAGAAGAAAGAAGAAGAGAAGGGAGGAGAAGAGAAGAGAAGCTCACCTCCTTCCAAGCTCCATTAATGGCTACTTCTATCCCTTGCTCTTTTATTTTCTCTCCTATGGCTGTGTAGAATCATGTGTAGCTAGGGATTGGGGATTTTGTCCCAAAATCCCTAAACTCCATTGTTGAATCTTGAACTTGTGTTTGTGCTCTATTTTAGTCTTTGAGCTTAATGAAGATGATTATTGAGTGTTTATGACTTATAAACTTGTTGCTCATGATTTGGGGATTTGTTAAAGGTTTTGCTCAATTTGTCTTCTATGTGTTAAATTGGTTGGTTTGGCCTACCTATTAGTTTAGCATTATTGTGGGATTCTATCAAAATGTTATTCAGAGATAGAAACCTAAACTGTCAGAGACTAAAACGGTGTACTCTGATTTCGATAATTTTGAGATTAGACTACATTGCAACCTTAGTGGAACTTGAGCTTAGTGCTATCGATTGACCCGGGGCTTAGCAGAATGAGAAGTCTCGATTAAATTGGTTAGGATTAGTAGGCCTAGATTAGGTTGCTAATTAATTAAGCGTTCCCGTGGTTTAGCTATGAGTTCGAGGTTTGACAATCGATAGTAAGGGGAGGACGGGTCCAAATATCCATCCCGGGCTACACCTATCCTAGATAGTTAGTTTAGTTTTTATTGTTTTTCTTTATTTCTCCAATTACAACCCAAAAACCCAAAACCCCTAATTTACATTTATGCACTATTGTATATATCCTCTTGCACATTTACTAAGCTTATAATTAGCTAGATAGTTACGAAGTCCCTGTGGATACGACCTTGTTGTACTACAATGATTGGGTTCACTGCCCATAGTTAGCAAGAAAGTTTAACCACTATTTTGCCCAACAGGCGCACACGGTATAGAGGTAACATACAGGTTATGGGGTTGAATGAGCCATACTTGCCTGGGTGTTGTCTGCGCCAATTTGGTTACATTTAGGGTATCCCAGAACCTCCTATTAGACCCAACCCAAGGTCTGAAAAAAGAGGGAAAACCCCACCCTACACCTGTGTATACCCCCCTCCCCCCCATGTATAATTTGTGGGAAAACACTCCTAAATTGCTGGTTCCAGGGTATACGCCCACAATGCGCGGTTGCATGCTTGCGACCCACTCTACCTAGATTGGTACACCAAGCATACACACCCGAAGATCCTAAACCTGAGAGTTATCAGACCACCCTAGTCATCGTCCAGATCCCTGTCTATTAAGTCATATTTCATACTACTTCATCACAATCACTTTATTTTGTAGTGTACTTACCTGACCAAGTGTGTTAAACTACTGTCTGAGGCAAGTGAGCTTGCACGCCCGTACTACCAAGAGAAAATGCATGGGACTGGTCATACTATCGTCAGGGGATGCCAGAAGAAGAACAAAGGCTGCAACTCATGGTCTTGAGGATGTGTTCAGCTTTATACTATGGGATAGTTACCAGCGCCAATATGGTGCACCCTAGTGGTTGTCTCTTGGATTTGGATGTAATAAACTTTAGTATCATCTTGGAACTATTGTTGTCTTCCATTTTACTGGTGTGTTAGACGCTAGTACAATTTGTGTGGTTGTAGTTTTTTTCTGGTGGACTTGGTGATGGTGGAATTATTGCTGACAATGCTGGTGACTTGTTGATGATCTGTTGTGTTGTTTTGGGAGGTTCTTAGAACCGGTGGTGATAAGAAAACAGGGGAGACTATGCCAAATTTTTTCTAGAAATGCATCGTGTTCTGCAATGCCAATCTGGGTGGTCTAAATCTTGTTGGTCGTTGAGTGTTCTCAGGAATGATAGTGTTGAAATGGAATATCTAACATTACCAAAGATTGAATATGTCACGAGAAATGAAATATATCAAAATGTAGAAATTCTTAGAAAGAAAAGATGTGTGACCAACTTCAATCTAAACTTCCCGGAATGCCTTTGTTTCTGTTGCGCTTGCTGGCTGAGAGAAAGAATTGTGATATTTATGGGCCTTGGCAGAAGAAGAATTTGGTAGAATTTGGTGTCGTCACACAATGCATGGCTCCTTTCAAAGTTAACGATCAGTATTTGACAAATGTGCTTCTTAAGATCAATGCCAATCTGGGTGGTCTAAATTTTTGTTGGTCGTTGAGTATTCTCAGGAAATAGTGTTGAAATGAAATATCTAACATGTACCAAAGATTGATATGTCACGAGAAATGAAATATCAAAATGTAGAAATTCCTAAGAAAGATAAGTCCCCGAATTCAAATCTGATGAATCACATAATTAAAAGTGAATAACTATAACAACACGTTTATTCCACATCCAAACATCTACCGAAGATTATAAATCCGAAAAGTATGACAACACGAGAACTAACAAGATCAATTACGCAATAACCAATAACCTAATTATTTCCTAACCTTTGTCTCTCTATTCCCTGTGCTATTACATTACGTCGCATCTCATAAATTGGTTCTTGGTGTTGAAAATCATCATCATCGGGCTCAATAGGATCATAAATAACAAGTACTGGAATATGAGCGATGAAATCATTAACTCCATGTAATTCTCCATCATCGGCGAACTGATGTATCATTTCGTACATGAATAAAAGTCCACTCGTAGTCGCCCTCCAGCCCCAATACACCATGGTTGTTATGTTTATTCTGCCGAGGAGGGACTGTAGTGCTCGAATTACTCGTCGTTGTAGATCACGGAGATTATAGGATATGGCATAGTAATTTCTACGCGTTGTGCCCCATTCTTCTATCAAATTGTGATCCATGACGACCAAAAGTAGCTACATAATTAACGTGCAAACAGAAAGGAAACTCCATTTGATTGTGAGAGCGAAATGGGAATTAAGGTATGAAGAGTTCAAGCAAGATGTAATTAGACAGCTTTTTGAGAGCACAGGGTAAGGAATGAGTATGTTGGGACACTAGTACCCTCTTTTATAATATTTGAGTAACGGTCACTGACATGTCCAACGGCTAGTTCAACGGCTACTGAAAGAAAACAGGGTTATATCATGAATTTTCCAAAAAAGAATTCACCCCCACTATTCAAATTAGATTCTAGGCGAAGGAAGCGTACCAAACACACCATGAAGAAGTTGATGATCCGGTACAAAGTGAATTCAAAGTTACCATAGGTAATTACTTTTGTCAGGAAAGGTACACGTACCAGGTCACTGTGCACGTACTAGGTTACCGTTTGCAGTACAAAGTGAATTCAAAGTTACCATAGGTAATTACTTTTGTCAGGAAAGGTACACGTACCAGGTCACTGTGCACGTACCAGGTTACCGTTTGCAGTACAAAGTGAATTCAAAGTTACCATAGGTAATTACTTTTGTCAGGAAAGGTACACGTACCAGGTCACTGTGCACGTACCAGGTTACCGTTTGCAGTACAAAGTGAATTCAAAGTTACCATAGGTAATTACTTTTGTCAGGAAAGGTACACGTACCAGGTCACTGTGCACGTACCAGGTTACCGTTTGCAGTACAAAGTGAATTCAAAGTTACCATAGGTAATTACTTTTGTCAGGAAAGGTACACGTACCAGGTCACTGTGCACGTACCAGGTTACCGTTTGCAGTACAAAGTGAATTCAAAGTTACCATAGGTAATTACTTTTGTCAGGAAAGGTACACGTACCAGGTCACTGTGCACGTACCAGGTTACCGTTTGCAGTACAAAGTGAATTCAAAGTTACCATAGGTAATTACTTTTGTCAGGAAAGGTACACGTACCAGGTCACTGTGCACGTACCAGGTTACCGTTTGCAGTACAAAGTGAATTCAAAGTTACCATAGGTAATTACTTTTGTCAGGAAAGGTACACGTACCAGGTCACTGTGCACGTACCAGGTTACCGTTTGCAGTACAAAGTGATTCAAAGTTACCATAGGTAATTACTTTTGTCAGAAAGGTACGTACCAGGTCACTGCGCACGTACTAGGTTACCGTTTGCAGTACAAAGTGAATTCAAAGTTACCATAGGTAATTACTTTTGTCAGAAAGGTACACGTACCAGGTCACTGTGCACGTACCAGGTTACCGTTTGCAGTACAAAGTGAATTCAAAGTTACCATAGGTAATTACTTTTGTCAGAAAAGGTACACGTACCAGGTCACTGTGCACGTACCAGGTTACCGTTTGCAGTACAAAGTGAATTCAAAGTTACCATAGGTAATTACTTTTGTCAGAAAGGTACACGTACCAGGTCACTGTGCACGTACCAGGTTACCGTTTGCAGTACAAAGTGAATTCAAAGTTACCATAGGTAATTACTTTTGTCAGAAAAGGTACACGTACCAGGTCACTGTGCACGTACCAGGTTACCGTTTGCAGTACAAAGTGAATTCAAAGTTACCATAGGTAATTACTTTTGTCAGAAAGGTACACGTACCAGGTCACTGTGCACGTACCAGGTTACCGTTTGCATACAAAGTGAATTCAAAGTTACCATAGGTAATTATTTTGTCAGAAAGGTACACGTACCAGGTCACTGTGCACGTACCAGGTTACCGTTTACATACAAAGTGAATTCAAAGTTACCATAGGTAATTACTTTTGTCATAAATGGTACACGTACCAGGTCACTGTGCACGTACCAGGTTACCGTTTGTAGTACAAAGTGAATTCAAAGTTACCATAGGTAATAACTTTTGTCAGAAAAGGTACACGTACCAGGTCACTGTGCACGTACCAGGTTACCGTTTGCAGTACAAAGTGAATTCAAAGTTACCATAGGTACTTACTTTTATTAGAAAAGGTACACGTACCAGGTCACTGTGCACGTACCAGGTTACCGTTTGTAGTACAAAGTGAATTCAAAGTTACCATAGGTAATTACTTTTGTTAGAAAAGGTACACATACCAGGTCACTGTGCACGTACCAGGTTACCGTTTGCAGTACTTGTAACCTTGTGGCTAGTTCATGACCAACCTCTATATAAGGGATGCCTCCTATTTCATCTTCACACACTCACTCTCCAAATTCTCGAAGCTCTCTATCTCCTCACTCTCTTCCAAAAATAATTTCGTAAAACTGTGCAAGCTCTCTAAACATGAGTCAATCTTCAGATTCCGATCATGAGTATGTTCCAGTATCAAGCCCAGTAAGTATTTAGTTTATTGTCTTTGTAAATCATATTCGCACTAATATTTCATATTTCAATATTCATCTAACATTCTCTCGGCCCTTATTGCAGGAAAGTGACTCAACCACTGATTCAGATTGGGATGAATTTGATGAAGGCGTTCCAGATCATAATGCAGAGATGGATGACTACATGCAACAGATGTATAATCGACCTCCGGTGGTGGACACAGGTTACTTATTTCAAACAAACCAGGCCTTTAGGAGTAAAGAGAAGCAAAAGCTTGGGTAGATAGTGTTGGCCATCCCAACCATATCTACACCATAATTCAAAGTTCTCGGTCGGGCCAAGATTTCCACATTACATGCGAGAGGTATTGGAAACCACGAAGGACATCATGACCTGGTGTCATCAACCAGCGCAGATCATCTGGTTCAAAGAAATGTGGTTGTCCTTTTCGAATTAAGGGGTATTACACAAGCTACGGGTGTTTCTTGCAAGTGGGTAACGGATGGCATAACCATGATCTTGCTGAGTGGGCAGAGGGTCATTTTGTGGGAAAACGCCTGACTGAGGCGGAGGAGATTATGATCGATCAGAGAAGCAGAGTCGGTGTGCCACCCTGTGCAATTTATTCAGAGCTCACAACAATCAACCCAGAAACGTCAGCAACAAGGAAAGACATATACAACCGGATACAAAAAACAAAACTAGTAAAGAGAGATGGTCGATCTATGGTGCAGACTCTGCTGAGTGAGCTAGACAAAAACAACTACTACTACGATTACACTACAGAACCAAGTAAGTCAACTCAGTATGTCTCAAATAACTTCAATCATTTAGGTTTCATATTAATTTGATAGATAACATGATTATATTTCACAATTTAGGGGATGAAACACGACTTGGGTCCATCTTCTTTGCACACCCTACCTCTAGATTCCTGCTCCATGCTTTCCCGTATGTCATAGGCATTGATGCTACCTATAAAACAAACATAGCAAAAATGTCTTTGGTTCAGTTCATCGGGATGACGAGTATAGGCAAAAACTTCAGCATTGCCTTCGCCTTTCTTGTATCAGAATCAACAGACATGTATGTGTGGGCACTTCAACAATTAAGGGACCTCCTCGGGCGGACTACAACCTCTACATTTATCACCGACAGATGTCTGGCCCTGATGAATGCCTTAGAAGAGGTATTTCCTGAATCTCATCATCTACTATGTCGGTGGCACATAAGTAGGAACGTTCAGGGGAAAGCCGAGACTTATATGGGTGATAGAGGAAGGGCGGCGGCTGCAGTCCGAATGTGGACTTCGGTTGTCTACTCGAGCACAGAGCAGGAGTACAACGAGAGGTACGAAAATTTCAAGAATACATACCGAAGCTACCCACGTTTCATTACGTATGTTGCATAGTCTGGGAGAAATACAAGGAAAAATTTGTGGAGGCTTGGGTCAAGAATGTGTTGCACTTCGGCAACACAACGACAAATAGGTAAAATTGTTAATCTTGTAATGTTTAAGATAATACAGTCATTGTTATAGATCTATAAAACTTACTTAAACATTTGATAGGGTGGAGAGCGCACATTCTTCTCTAAAGGCGAGATTAAGGAGTGCTAGACACACTTTGGATGTAATCTTTCCAAAGATTAACGATCATGTGAATACAAGCATCCGGGAGTTAAAAAGGATTTTGAGGCAGCCAGGACAAAACACAGAAGAGAGCACATGAGGGTTCCAATTTCTGACCTGATCGGGAAGGTTAGTACCCTTTGCTTAGATGAACTAGTCAAGGAGCTTGGAAGGGCGAATTATGTGCAAATGGACAGCTCACTCTGTGGATGTGACAAGGTAACCTCTCATGGATTACCTTGCACTTGTAAATTAAACTACATGCTGGATAGTGGTATACTATGCTCGAAGAGGGATATACATCGTTTCTAGTATACCCTAAGCTGGGAGAAACATGAATCGACAATTGATATGGTATCCTACATGGAGTAAGAACAGAATAGATGGCGAGACATAGCTTCTGAGGTAGCACAGTTAGATGATCCTACTCTAATGGCGAAATGTTACAGTCAAATCCAAAACTTCCTTCACCCAGATATGGTGTGCCAATTAGGAGAGCCATTGGAATAGTTTGGGATTGGCAGACCTACCGGGCCCTCAAGACCAAACCGACGGGAACCTTCGTCTTGGGAGCGTAACCGACCAAGGGCAGGCCAGTCAGAAGGAGCGCCATCAAATAGAAGATCACGTAATAGAGGATCATCAAATCCGAGTCGATTCCTGTCCCTAGACAACTTCCCATACTACTAGAATTTCAACCCCAACCTATATCAATATATGACTGGTATATTGATGTTCGTGGAGATGGGAATTGTGGTTTCAGGGTCATTGCTGATTACCTATATTCAAATCAAGAGAGGTGGAAAGATGTCCGTAGAGCATTGTACAATCACATGAAGAATACAGCACCGGCGAATGGACTATACAAGGCCATTTTTAACGAAGGACCGTACAACGGCATGTTAAGAGCGCTTCGTTGGAATTCAGGAGAGCCAGCACCTTCAGAGAAATGGATGAACATGGAAATGGGGTTGGCGATCGCGACAAACTACACTTCGATAGTAGTTTTCTACTCTACTGTCTGGGGGGTATGACAAGTGCCACATACCTTCCGCTCGATAATTACACCGATCGTGATAGCCCAAGAGGAGAGATACACATAGGAATTTGCCCCCAGGGTCATTTTGTAAGGTTCGGCATGGTTGATGACTCCCCACTCCCCATTGTCTATCCGCAGTGGTTCTTTTATAGAGATCCAAACACTGTCGGACCTTGGATTCATCAAATACAATCTAGGTTAGATAGTTGGATCAACGTTGTACCTTAGTTTTTCTTTAACTTAGTTGTTGTAACTTAGTCTTTCTTTAACTTAGTTGTTGTAACTTAGTTTTTCTTTAACTTAGTTGTTGTAACTTAGTTTTTCTATAAATTAGTTGTTGTAACCTAGTTTTTCTTTAATTTAGTTGTTGTTTTAATCATATTGACTTAAATTTGGTCATTCAATTGTCTATTATTTCAAAAAAAAGTGTCTCCCCGTAACATTCAAACTTATTCAACTAAGTTTGGTGAAAAAAAAAATTTGTACTGCAAATAGTAAAGTATTTTGCTATTAGCAGTACAAATTAATTTTAAGTCAAATTAATAATATAAACACATAAAAATGTAATCCAACACTTTTTTTTACAAAAAAAGGTTCCTGTATTGATTCTAACAAAAAAGTAACTAGTAAAATTCGCTACTAATCAACTACAAACTACTTCGGTAAATTTACTTTTTAATATCATTTTTGGAAGAAAAAAAACACAGCGACACATTATTACATGTGTACAACGTCAATATGAATTAAAATTTTTTTTTACTGCGGTGATTAGTAATTTTGTACTGCGAATAGCAACCCCCATATTAGTTAAAGGAAATAAAAGATTTTAATGTACTATAAAGACGTTTATTTTCTATGTCAAGTGATTAACTAGTGTGAATATATTTTAGACTTTTAACACGAACTATAACTGTGAAATTCACAAAATATGAAACAAAGTGGTATCTAATAAAATTAATTAAAACTAAATGTTAGCTTATATAATTTTATAACATAGTAATAAACATGAATTAAATTATATGAGACCTCATGGTTTTTCATAAAATTCAAAAAAAAAAGTTTTCTCCAACCCTTTCTTTTACTGTTTATGACTTGAATCTTTATATTATTTCTTATCTTTAGGGATGGCAATGGGTCCGCGGGTACCCATTTCACCCGGTCACCCGACCCGCTAAACCGGGTGAAAAAACCGCATAAAATGGGTGAAAAACGGGTGACGGGTGGAACGGGTACGGGTGTGGGTCGGGTGACGGGTGAACATTTTTCACCCATCACCCGACCCGCTCACCCGTATAGATTATATATATATTATATGTTAAATTGTTACTTATTATTCATTCTCCTTCGCTCATGATTTTTGTAACCCTAACTAGTAAACAAGGAACATTCATGCTCTGGGTGACTGCGCCATTCTTTATTCTCACCACTCTCAATAATTTTACAGCCCTTGCATACTTGCTCTACGCAGTTTTTAATTATCTTCACTGAAAGTAATTACAGCCCTAACTGGCAAACATGGAACAAAGATGCTCTGTGCCTCTATTTTCTTTCTTCACTCTCGGTAATTTTGAAACCCTAACTGAAAAACAAATAACTTACATGTCCTACGAAGTTTTTCTCTTCACTGAAGGTAATTTCGTAATCCTAACAGGCGAACATTGATCATACATGCTCCGCGCCTCTATTTTCTCTCTTCACTCATGGTAATTTTGCAACCAAAATTGGTGAACATGGACTGTACATGCTCTGTGCAATATTTCATTATTTTCTCTGAAGTAAATTTCGCAATCCTAACCGGCGAACATAGAACATACATGTTTTGTGTCTCTATTTTCTCTCCACTCACAGTAATTTGCGAACCTTAGTGGCGAACAAGTAAAAAGAAAAACAAATGGGTAAATGGGTAAACGGGTTCACCCGCTTCACCCACGGGTGACGGGTGATGGGTGATACATAACGGGTGACGGGTCGGGTACGGGTGGAGCGGGTGAAGTCGGGTGACGGGTGCGGGTGATGGTCCACCCGACCCAAACCCGACCCATTGCCATCCCTACTTATCTTCTCTCTTAATAAGAAATGAATTAAAAGCTCAAACCATGTACAGGAGGCCCAATTTGAGCTGATTAAGAGCATGAAGACAAAAAAAAAACCTTTGGTTCCTTAAGGGAATAAAAAACAAAAGTGAGAGAGGATGTGAAAGAGAGAGGATTAAGAAACTCTATACCAGGGTTCGACCGAAGAAACTTTTAAAGCACCCAAACTTGAGACCCATTCATTCACATTATTCAATGAAACGCAAATTCGAGGCTGCAACCCACCCATTTCCAGTATGGTGTCGTCTGATTGATTTGGAAATCTTAGTCAGCTGTTGATTGGACTACCTTTTTATTATATTAACTTTAAATTGAAGTAACTTTTAATATATAAGTCTAAAATAAAAAAATTATATCATTATTCGTCTAAATTCAAGCTCGTTTAAACAAGACCAGTCATGAATATATTTTGACAACTTTGAAAAAAATTATTTTTACATGTATACCATGATACGCTAAAATCATATATTTTAATATTATGATTCATTAAAATTGATATTATGATTTTTTAACATTGATAGCATGATTCATTAACTAATAAGTGGTGAATTGTATAACAAACTCCGAAATCGATAAAAATCATTATTGTTTTGTAGTGTATTACTATTGTTGTATGATGTATTTTAAACCTTATATGGTGAATCATGTATTTTTCTTACGTATCAAATATTGTTTGTGTCGTATCATTGTTTAAAATTTTTATTTCTATATGTTACTGATGATATACTAAAATGATGTAATGATTCATTAAATTTGATATTATGATTCATTGAAATTAGAATTATGATTCAAAAAAAATTATAAAAAAAATTAGTATTATGATTCATTAACTAACAAGTAGTGAATTAGATAACAAATTTGGGAACAAATACTGAATAATTATTATTTTTTGGTGTATTATTAACGTTATATGGTGTATTTTAAGCTGTATGTGATGAATCATAAGTGTCGTGGATATATGTTGATATGTACATGTAACTAACATAAATTTTTAAAATTGTCAACTTACCCATGATTGGTCTTGTTTTAAAGAGCTTGAATTTAGATGAACAATGATGCAATTTTTTTTTAAATTTTGGACTTATATTTTAAAAGTTACAATCATTTAATGAAAATGAAATAATATTTGTTCTTTTGATATGGGGATATCACCCAGTCTGGATTTATTCCCGTCCTATGCCAATCTAAGATATAGTGACATGCTGTTTCAAAATAAAATATGCTGACATGTAATTTTTTTTCCAACATGGTATGTGGCTGCACCTAAATAGATGCGATCGTTCCGCACAATCGCTAGCCTGTCAATGAAAAGCCTACAAGTGTCAACATTGTAATTATAAATGTTTTCTTTTTCAAACTTTAATAACTTTTAAATATAAAGTCAAAAAATTTAAATGTTTGAGAAAATTACATCTCCACCCATGACGTTTGGTGAAATTACACACCCCACTCATGAGGTTTCAAAAATTACTTTGCTCACCCATGTGGTTTCCTCTACTTTACATTCGACAACTTTTCTAATATTTAATCAACTTAAAAGATGCTTAAATGTTGTCCAAAATTGTTGAAACTTTACATAAACGATGCCAAGGTATTATATTTTGGTCTGGCGTGAAATCCAAAGTTTGTTAAGCTCATATATGACCTGTGGGACCCAATGGACATGTCAACGTGTTTTCATTGGGTCTCACAGGTCATATATGAGCTTTAAAAACTTTGGTTTTGGCATTGGACAAAAATATAACACCTTAGTATCATCCACGTAAAATTTATTAATTTTGGATAACATTTAAACATCTTTTAAGTAGATCAAATATTAGAAAAGTTATCGGATGTAAAATAGAGGAACCACATGGGTGGACAATATAATTTTTGAAACCTAGTGGGTGAGATGGATAATTTCACCAAACGTCATGGATGGAGAATGTAATTTCCCCTGAATGTTTTCTTTAACTTTATATAATTTGATTCTAATGATATCCATTTTGACTATATTTTATAAAAAAAATGTATATCAATTTTTAAAATGTTTAGACTATGGTAATGTAAGTTCTTTAAAAAAAATAGAGAGAAAATGTAAAGAATTGATATGACAATTGATATATTTGACATATAAAGAGAAAAAGTGAACTAATCAAATAAACTTGTTTTAATAATGACACAAAAGAATGGGGACTTGTAACAAAATTTGCTATGGATTTTATTAAAAAAGATACTTTTGCAATTGAATCTTTGTTATCAATAATGGTATTTATAATTACAAAATTTTAAAGATATTCTAAATTTTAGTTTAATAAAAAATAGTGGCGTGGCCAGTAAAGTAAAAAATCCATGAATCGTTCTAAGCGGGGTTCTCCATTTTTAATGCTCTAAGAGAGTGACGATATGAATATCACTGAAATTTTGCAACCTTAAAAAAAATACATTCGACAACTCGAATAATACAAAATTTGTAATATATTCTCGGTAGCAGCAGGACAACATAATAAACTAGACGCGCTTATACTCTAAACCAAGTAATACTAAAAACATGCTAAGACGAAGACAAAAAAAAAAAAAAGCAGTTATGGAGCATCAACATTTTGCCATTGGCTCTGTAGCACAACCGTTAGTTTGCGACTATTTGTAGAATGAGAGCAAGGGGAACCAAACAACAGAATTCTTAAGATTTGGCTTCCTTCCGCTTTCTCTTATCATTTCTTTTCTGTTCACGCAGACCTGGAAGGTTTAATAAAGAAAATGAATAATTAACCGAGCTGTAAGGGAAAATATAACAAAGAGAAACGAGGGGGAGAAAGGGGGAATAAAACAAATACGTTTCTTCCTCTCTTTTCTTTTTCGCTTTAGGTTCTCCATGTTCCTCTGCTTTTCCGCCAGCTGCTTCATGTCCAGGCACACCTACGGTAACAGAGAGCTGTAATCTGACACTACCTATTTAAAAGATAACAATGAGATGTTCAGAAGTAGGAATATTTTACCCCAGGTCCAGCCCTGCGAAGTGCTTGCAGAGGTTCAACAGAATCTTGACCAATTACCAACAAATTTCCTTTTCTGCCTTCCCCAACACCCTTGCTTAAATTCTTCTGTCCTGCCATCTCCTCCAATTGGCTTTGCAAGAGAGATGAGACACCCGCCTGCATTATATTATTTCATATCTATTGAGAAATAGTTATGTAATATAAAAATCAGCACTTGAAAGTCTACTAGAATTATACAGTACACTACCATACAAACATACAAACAAATGAATGAATGAATTATTACCCCCGCCAAATAGCGATGTGAAAATGTCTTCGGTTGAAGTGGTCGTGACAGCAGCTTATTCAGATCCTGCAATTCTTTCCGACAATTAGGAACCCATCCACAGTCAAAGTGTACAAGATGTCCCATGTTTTTCTTTTTTGTAAAAAAGAACATAGATGAGATAAAACGAAAAATGAAGATGTTCTGATGACCGGACTCAACAAGTCACAACCAGCATTTTAAAGCCAACATCAAGTTCACTTCCCTGATAAAAACTAATAGATATGTCCATATTGTTGACACACATTACCTGCTGAAGCTTCTTCAAGTTTGCGGCAGTCTCTTTCTTTTTCTTGTGAGATTGAACTCTTTCTTCTTCACTGTCATCATCCTCTACATCTAACTCCACTGACTCTGCATTTCGCTTTATCCAGCTTTTAGTTGCCTTTTCCTACAACAAACACAAAAGGAGAAAAAAAAAAAGTAACAGCACACACACGCTATCAGGTATACATATTAGTAAGGGGAAAAGGGCTTAGTAAAAAAGTAGTGAAACAATCATATCAAGCGAAACAGATAAAAAAGCCATAGGCTAGAGAGATGCGAAGAAACTTATTATCGCCTATTCACAGATGTATCAATACTAGTCAGATTAAGAGTCAAATTGTTTGAAGCTTCCACCAAAGCTTATGGTCGATGAATTCCCTAACTCCTCCCTCCCCAGTCATCTACACTGCAGTATTTCCTCTAACAAAAATGGATAGTCAGTCGCCACTTTTCAGCATCAGTTGCTCCCAAACAGACCCTTTATTTTTCTTTCTCTACATAGCAGTCTTTAGATCAGTGGTTTTCAAAAAAACAAGAGAACTACATTGAAATAATCTACAGAGGTTGTTGTGCTTCATATATATCCAAAAAAACTCCATGCAATCTACTAGGTATAGTATTTAACTACATCATGTCTATCCTAAGACATAATCTTCATATATAGATCTTTTGCCAGCAACCAAACCAATGCCACATCCTAATAGTTCATACGAAGGTACCTATAAGAAATATAAAAAATTCAATGTGCAGTAAGATAATTTAAAAGTCATACACTTACCTGAGAATCTTTCCTTGTGATTTTATCAATTTGGCGAGCAAGAGATACCCGTTTCATAACCTCCGGCATATATGAACTTTCCACAGGGAAACAGTGCAGTGTCTCCTGCATTTGTCAAGATATGTAAGGTAGACAAGTTTATGATAACCAGGTTTTCCCTCAATATGCATAATTATATTGTAAGATGTTCTATTTATGTACACCAACACCAGTGTCAAAGGCATTTCACTTGAGGATGATCTTGGACCTCTTCTGTGAATCAATTTTAAATGTGAAGTACCGGAAACACAGAGTCAGGATCACAATCCAGATTTGAAATTACAGGAACAGCTTACTTTCATAAACAATGCCAAATAAACAGCAAAAATATGAAGTAAATTTTCTGTAGATTATACCACAATAAGTTGGAAGCAACAGTACACCACAAAGTCTTTTAAACATGCAAGCACGTTTAGTACATATATTTGAAGTACAGTCGACTTCAACATGCCTAGACAAACAAATGAATAAAAAAGGAGGTCATGCACTTGAATATGAAACCCGACCTTCGAAAAAGATCTACACAAAGAGGAAAATTTTGACCGATCATTTGACGAGATCAACGCCACACTGCATCCATCATTAGCAGCTCTAGCAGTTCTTCCACTTCTATGAACATAGACCTAAAGAGAAAAAGAGCCCTGGCTTCAGCAAAAAATGCTTTACAGAACACTTATCAACCTTTCAGCAGAAGAGTATATCTGGTTCTACCTCAGCTGAGTGGGGCAGTTGGTAGTGAACAACAGTACGAACACCTTGTATGTCAAGACCTCTAGCAGCAACATCAGTAGCTATAAGTATCCCATTCTGATTCTCACGAAAACGATCCATTGCCTGTAACAAAGGCAACAAAAATAAGCAGAGGGAAAACAACAGGCTATCTGCACTTGTCAAATAAATAAATAAATAAACCAATAGTACTGCATTCCCTTCTTATTTGTAACCAATCTCAATTCCTTATATCTGAGTAAGATGAAGCTTAAACTTGCTCTCAAGATATATGAGGAACTACTCCTAATTACCACATTAGTAGCGACATATGAAGCTGGTTGCGCAAATGGAGCAGGAGTTATAATCAAGACATTGACTGACATTTACAGTGCTAACAAGGATATGCAAACCTTTAAGCGAGCACGCTGTTGCATTTGAGCATGAAGAGTCCAAATATTCAAATTGAGTATTCGCAAAATTGATGATATGTGGCGTAATGCTGCCACTGAAGTGCAAAAAACAATTGTACGGCCTTGTCCATGGACAGACAAAATATAATACAAGTAAGCATCTTTATCTTCTTCCCTGCATCTGCAACATAATGCAATTACAGAATTTTCTTTGTCAAATAAATACACCTCAATTGAACGATTAAATGATACAATGTTGTCAGGAAATCTCCACGCCGGTGGTTAATTCAGCTCAATCAGCCTGGTGTATGTTAAGAAACTACAATTTTATAGGATGATAATACAATTTACTTAAATTTAACTTGTGTTCCCAAGACTTGATGACTATGAATAATGTGTGGCAAAGACTAGAGCTCATCTAATTAAACCATTATGATTATAGGTGGAAGTGCATCAGAAAACACAGAGCAAGCCATATAATGATACTTCACCAATATACATCTGAGATACGTCAAATTGCACTCCTTTCTTCTATCCAGCCATGAACTGACAAATAAAAAGATGCATACACCTCTACCTTAACAAAATTTACATGGCAGACTTTATACAACATCGAAACAAGAAGAAAGCAAATAGAAAAAGTATCACTGTTTCACCAGGTAAAAAGGCAACATGCAAACATTTACACAGAATTAAAGCGGACAAGAAATTCTACATACTCGAGAAAAGACTCCTCGAGTTTATTGGCCAATATTGAAGCATTAGTCAAATCAACAACAGCAGCATCTGCTCTCATCCCAGCTCGCTGAGACAGAGTTTCAATAGATGTCAAATCACTGCCAGATAATTGTTTTCCGTGCTGTGATCCTCTTTTTAGTTTCTTGCGGAAATCTGAAGAGAGGGCAATGGTTGCAGAGAAAACAAATGTTTGCCTCTTCTTTCTTTTGAAGCTCGAGACAGTCACACAATTCTCAGACTGCTGTGATTGCTCCTCAAAAGGAGTGCTACTTTCAGGAAGCATGTCGATTATCGATTGTAATTCACGAAAATGGCCAGTTTCTATCATCCGGTCAGCTTCATCCAGGATAAAAAATGATAAAGAATGTAGCTGCAATTCCAGAGTCATCCAAAACAAAAGCACAGGAGAATTTTAGTGCCCCAGATCAATCAGAGCCAACACAAGAAATTAAGGACATTAATGCAGCTTTGACCTTCAAATTCCACATACAGTGGAGATGATATAGTGTGGGGTCCATTTCAGACACATTTATTAACGTGTTTAGTATCATAATACTTCTCACATGAAATCGCTCATCTTTCACCGATAGACCAAGGAAAAGAAGAACGAGAACGAAAAGAATACTATACAAAGCTCGGAAGTACAATTACAATTTACTAACAAGCCACACATAATGTCTACAAATTTAATTACAGAAATAAATAAATAAATGCTAAGTTTTTAGGCCAATTCTCATAATCAATAAGAAGAAAACTAAAATGCAGAAAAAGAAAAGGAACATATAAAACTTTGTATGAGAAGCAGCTAAATGTTACAAAAGACAACCTACGGATAAAGCCAAGTAATTAATTAAACATTCCCCACCCATATTCTTCATCATACACGCTGATATTTCTCTCCCCTGCCCATTTAAGTTATAGCTAGCATTGGATTATCCAAAAGAAAATATAATTATGCACACAGTGAACTTTCGGATAACAAGACAACCAAATTCTCATAAAAAGAACACAACAACAGAAGGCCTATGTAGGAAGAACAACAATCAAGAGCAATATAAATTGTGACTGATATATTACAATCCGTAACACTTCCATCCCACATCGAGATATGAATAGTAATGTGAGTGGTTTATAAGAATACATATGAGTTGACTACAACAACAAGGTCTTCCACTTTTAAGCTTAAGTGAGGATTAATGGTCTAAAGTGGATAGTTTTCAAATCTGGTGGCTTGAGAACTAGATTGTTAGATAGTTGCCCATATGGGGTGTTTTGAATGATATCTGGAGCAGGCTTGGGACCATGTCGGTATGAGCTACCCAACGCCTAACGAGGAGATCCATGGGACTTGGATGAAAGGCTTGCGACGAGGACATCAAATTCTTTGAGTGGGAGTATGTAATACCTCCATCCCATATCGGGATATGAGTACTAATGTGAGTAATTTATAAAAATACATATGGGTTGACTACAACAACAAGGCCTTCCACTTTTAAGGCCAAGTGAGGATTAAGGGTCTAAAGTGAATAATTTTCAAGTCTGGTGACTTGAGAATTAGATTGTTGGACAGTTGACCATATGGGGTGTTACACAATCACTTCAAGTTCCGTCTTGAAAGTCCAATTTTCAGCACAATATCTTTGGTATAAACCAAAAGTAAAAATGGCCTCAAGTTGCAGCTTCTAGTTCACCAAACAAATCATATCAAGAGACTACTATGAAAAATCTCATTCAAATAGGCGACAACAAGGTCCTAAAGACAAAGAAAACTTACTTCACTAAGATGCTGCTCCCCTCCTGACATAAGTTCCCACAGCCTTCCAGGGGTACCAACAATGATCTCAGGCCGTGCTCTTAAAAGACGCTCCTGCTTTGGAGCCGCCATTCCACCAACAATTGGAACCACTCTGAAATTGGTGCATTTTGCAGCATCTTTAAGATGATCACATACCTGCAGAGAAGGTTCACATGGCCTGTAAGAACAGTGTGGTAACGCTTATCAATCAACAAGCATGCTACTAAAGAAGGAAGATGCCTGAAGTGGGTACTACAATAAGAGATAAAGTCAGCTGCTCAAATTCGGTAGATCCTTGCTCAGAGATCAACATATTAGAATTAAATTCACGGAAACATTCCATCCAGATATGCTTGCTAACGCTCCTTCAAGCACAGCAAGGCAGTTAGAACCTAGAACCAATGGGGTAAACTAGGATAGCTGAGATTACCTGAAGCGCAAGTTCCCTAGTGGGAGTTATTATCAATGCCCGTAATAGGCCTCTTGGTGCAATTCTTTGCCTAGCATCTGCATCCTCAGAAAGCAAGCTTGCAGCCTTTTCTTGTTCATCAAGAAGGCGTTGCAAGATTGGCAAGCCAAAAGCTAATGTTTTCCCGGAACCAGTTTCTGCAGCACCAATAACATCCTACCACAAAATAATAGCCCAACATCAGGATCAGTAAAAAGATTGAAGATTTATCTCATCAATGCCAATGCTACCTCAAACATAAAACACGAACCTTTCCCTGATGCGCTGCAGCTGGGATGCATGCTTTTTGTATTGGTGTTGGCTCCTTAAAACCAAGCCTGTATATTGATTTCATGATCAGTGGGTGAAGCCTCAACTCATTCCATGCACAAAATTCAAATTCATCCACCGACTTTAAGCCGTCTTCTTCTCCAGTGATATCTAGTATCAAGACAGATCATAAGCAGGTAGCAAGAGTTTCAAATAATCAATATGTTTATAACTTATTAGGATCAGCCAATTACGGGAAGAACATATATAAACACTTGCTATGCAAACTGAACCCGGCAGTTAATCAAGCAGCCACAGGGTGGCACCAAGGCAAATTCAATTGAATCATGTTCAATGGCAAGCCAGTCGGCACCCATGTTTTAATAATGCAAATTGTAGCAATAGTAAGATGGAGTAAGAGGTAAGTACACACATTATAGCACTGCAACTAAGAAATGCATCAGAAATTACGTATTTCAAAACGGTGGAGTAATCATTTTAACTTCCACATTTGAAGTGTCAGACCAGACAACCGAACCAGCAATGGTTTCTAATTTTGTTTCACCCTAGGAAATTCATCTCCGGCGTAGGGCATTTAATAGCAAGCAAGCAGCAATGATATAGAAATTCATAAGCAGCATTCAGATACAATAGATTCACAAACCAGTTGTACTCGGAACGTTGTCGGAGACCTGGCTAACAATATCAACTTCTTTCTCTTTATTTGTTTTTTTCTTCTTTTTCTTCTTTACAGCCTCCACCTTCTCTGGCTCAATTGTATCCTCAACTTGATCAGACCCGCTGCCACCGTCACCTGTGACCTGACCACCATTCGCCCGTTTCCTCTTCTTTGATTTTACAGAGCTCTTCTTCTCAGACTTCCGCTCTAACCCCGGGATTTCCAGATTGTATTCTACCTCGTCAATCTCTTCCAGGGATAGGAATCCTACAAGACATTTCAATGTAAGATGATTAGACGCAAGCTTCGACTTAAATCCAGCAACCCGGTCAACCGGGCAATAATTTGTTGCTGAAGGTAGAATCAAACTACGCTCCCGAGTTGATTAGAAACCTGAGTGCAACTTCGTACAGTAAGAGAAAGGGTGAGAAGGCAAACAGGATTGTAGGGAGAAAAAAGACCTCCTTCAAGGTTGTTAGAGCTCGATAAGAAAGAGAAGGGGTCGTCGTTGTCGGGAATAGATGAGGTCCATGGGAGGGATTCCAGACGTTGGAGCTCAGGATTGGTGGGGACTCGTCTTTTTTGCATTCCCATGGCTGTCTCTCGCTGATGGGAGATGCGGAAAAGATGGGATGATCGGCGGCCGGTACTGTGTAACCCAAAACCCTGCTCAATCGAGAAACACTAACCTCGTCGACGATGCCTGTTGGAAGTTTTTTTGTCTCCCCGCCGTTTTTTAGATTTCCAATTCTATCCTCTCTCCGACTCTCCCTTCTCTCAAATATTACACCACGCTGTCCGGTTCCTAATTCCTACTCGCAAACCCGGTTCAGCTCAGGTTCAAAGTTAAGAAATCATGTGCTATTAAATCTTCCACTTATGAGTTTAAGGGGGCGTTTGTTTCGAGTGGGGAAACGGAATGGAATCAGGAAAGGGAATGGAGAGGAATGGAAAAGAATTCCCTTTGATTTTCTCAGTTGTTTGTTTGAGCTGGGGAAATTAAATAAATAATCGGTCAACGGCCGCCGATTAATGATCAACGGTTGTCGGCTGTCGGTCAACGGTCAATAAGTGCCGATCAACATTCACCGGTCACCGGACAATGGTCATTAGTCATCGGTCATGGTCATATGTCACCGGTCAACATGTACCGGGGAAAGGGAATTTCATTCCCTAGTAGGGGTGGGGAATCAAGATAGAGGGTTTTGGGGTAATCCTATTCCCTTTCCCTTTCCTGAAAATAGAAAAAACTGGCAAAACAAACAGCAGGAAAATGAATCATTCTGATTCCCTTTCCTGATTACCCAAAACAAACGCCCCCTAATTATCACTGCCCACCCATGACATTTGTAATTTAACATTGCCCACCCATAAGGTTTCACTTATTTTTCTTCCGTCATCCTTATTAGTTGTTTCCGTCCGTTTCAGGTTAAGTTTGACTACTTCATTTTAATTGACCAAACAAAATTAGAAGAATGGTTGTGTCTCTTCTTCTTACGCTAATCTTCGACTCTTCTCGTATTGGACTGAGCCAGCCCCGGTGGTTGCTCTGTGTGTTTGAATCGCTCTTCTTCATCGCCTAACTGATTTGTCCCCGTTCTTCATCCCTGTTCGAATGTGAATCTAGGGTTCGAATTTGGGGGAAACTCGCCCCCAATGTCAGCACACGTGAAACCTGCGTCTCTTCTAGTTTGAAGAATTTTTTCTTCATCTCACCGCTTACGGTGATTATCACGAATCAATTACCACATTATGATTTCTGCCTTCGTCGATGAGCTTTGATTTCGTCCTCATTCTTATTCTCCTTTTGCATGTAATTCGTTCTTCTATTGGGGAAAAATTGTCGAAGTTTGATGTATGAAGTTTGATGCACATGAATGTTTTTGTGTTTTACTAATTCATAATGTTTTGTATTTGTAGGTGTCGTTGGATGAAGATTGATTGAACATGTTGTCTCCAAAGGCAAGAGAAAGAGAAAAAAATCAATGATTGCAGGTATGTAAGGCAACGGGCTACTTGGTTTGCATTGTTGTATTAGTTACTTATTTACAGTTTTTAATCAGTTTGTTTGACTACATGGCGGTTAACAATTGTGTTCCTTTTCTGTTGGTAACATTTCAGGAATGTGAGACAAAAGACTGGTGGACTTGTACTGCTGTAGCTTGACTATGTGGAAGCTGTTTTTTAGATAGTGTGTTGGAGTTTTAGTGCAGTTGTTTGATGGATATGTTAGAGTTGTACTGCTGAAGTTTGACTATGTAGAAACTGTTTTATTTTGATGGTGTGTTGAAGGTGTTTTAATTTGATGGTGTGTTGGAGTTTTAGCGCATTTTGAGTATACTATGGTGACTGTATAGCTGCTGAAATTGTATTGTATTTTGAGGAATCACCAAACATCATATTTGTCTTCTTATGACAGTTTAATGCAACTGGTACATAAAGCTTGTTTTAGTATTGTGTTAACAAGTTTGGGATCGATTCAGCACTATATCTTGTATGTAATGTGTATGTTTGATAAGTGAACTGAGTAATAACTCATTGCTGATCTGAAATGGTGTTGTTCATTATAGAAGCACTATGTTCGCTGCTGTAATGAAGTGAATAAATATGACTGATTCCTCCTATCAAGAAAAACAGGTAGTGATCAATGAAAGTCATTATTGTATCACTGTTGTAATGAAGACAAAATTTGTTTATGTTGATCAATAAATATCAATACTGTAATAGCAAGATGATATAACTGCGAATATAACTGTCGAAGCCCAT
Organism: Limonium bicolor; assembly: GCA_023374045.1. Lineage (NCBI taxonomy): Eukaryota > Viridiplantae > Streptophyta > Magnoliopsida > Caryophyllales > Plumbaginaceae > Limonium > Limonium bicolor. The sequence continues at coordinate 31,149,129 of CM041778.1, read as the reverse complement.
ATTAGTGTGCTGCATATAAGTGTACTGCAGCAATAGAAATCTAGTACATATAAGTAGCATTTTATACTATTCTGAAATACCACATTGTTGCAGCAACAGAAATACAGTATTGCGAATATAAGTATCGCATGCCTGTAGTGAAGAGAATGAACACACCATATTGTTGCAGCAGTAACAATATTGCTGTATGGACACTTAACATCAGTAGCATTTTATACTATTATGAAATACCACCATATTGTTGCAGCGGTAATATTCCAAATTGACAGTGATTGTTAAGTTGCTGAAATTGTATTGCGCAATACACTTAAAGTATAGCAGCTATATTGGTTTGAGTATAACAATAGCAGCTCATTGATGTTTTTTTGTTGTCACAACAGTAATATGTTACTTATAGTCAGGACCCTCTATTTCAAACCGCAATGATGTTTTTTGCTGTGATGTCCATTTGCTGTTACAATTGCTATTACAGCAAGATCATTACAGCAACACCTTTTCATAATCAATTATCTCTTTGATTAAACAGAAACATGATTAAAACACAGTTGTATAGTCACAATAGATACATCAATAAACTTGTTGCATCAGTAACATTCCAAATACAATAATATCATTAAAGTAGTACCATGAATAGTTGTTACAATAATTAGATTAAGAAGCTGTAGCAACCCTGATTTCCTACCCCATACATAAGATGCATCCAAAGATTACACAAGTGAAACCCATACAAAAAAAAAACAGTACTAACACTACTACAATAGATGATACAAAAACTATCTTGATTTTCTCTATTTCCATTCTGCTCACAAAACCATCTTTGAGCTGATCCAATCTTCCTTTTTCCATCTTTTCAATCTTGGTCACTAAACAAGCATTCAAAGTCTTCAACTCGATTTGTTCATTTCATGTATTTCGACGCCAGCATTAGAAGAGTTAACCCTCAATGGTGAGTTCCAACTGTGACCGCTAGAAGAAGACATCCTGCATTGATCATCAAATGAAAATGCAAACTCAAGTGTAACACATAATTTAAGCTCAGATAGGTCCATATGGCCTTCATCACTGCTTTTCAATTAGGTTATAACTCTTTAAATGCAAAATATCTATGGAGCAACCCTATCATAAACCGCTTCAACGCATTCAAGCGGAGCAATTAGATGGAGGGCCGCTTCTACACAGATCATGCACATAAAGCAATAACCAAATGATAAAAGGCCATTTTAATATCAATCCCACATATAATCATAATCAGACATCATTCACACTGTGTCCCACTCCCAAGTCACCTCAGAACACAGATAAAACATATCACACACGATTTCACCCGTTACAGCAGGAAAGAAATCGATAGATGGTGACATAGTGAAGTATATGTCAATCTTTTCCAAGCTTACAATCGCAACCAGAAAATGCCAACAGAAGAACGGAGCAATTTCATCAGAAAATGCCAACAGAAGAACGAAGCAATTTCATCAGAAAATGCCAACAGAAGAACGAACCATGTTGAAGAATGTCGATTCCACATTTGTTCCTTAAAATTCAAATCATAGAACCACAGGCGAAAATTAGTGAGCAATTTCATCAGAAAATGCCAACAGAAGAACGAACCATGTTGAAGAACGTCGATTCAACACTTTTTCCCCGAAATTCAAACCATAGAACCACAGGCGAAAATCAGTGAGAGTGACCAACAGTCGAGAGTGACCAACAGTCGAGAGTGACCAACAAAATCCCCAAAATGCAAACCCTAGAACCACAGACGAAAGGGATGAAGACCACAGGCGAAAATCAGTGAGCAATTTCATCAGAAAATGCCAATAGAAGAACGAACCAGAAGTTGTCGATTCGACAATTTTTCCCCAATAGAAGAACGAATCACATGCAAAAGGAGAATAAGAATGAGGACGAAATCAAAGCTCATCGACGAATCAGTGAGCAATTTCATCAGAAAATGCCAATAGAAGAACGAACCACAAAGAAGTTGTCGATTCGACAATTTTTCCCCAATAGAAGAACGAATCACATGCAAAAGGAGAATAAGAATGAGGACGAAATCAAAGCTCATCGACGAAGGCAGAAATCATAATGTGGTAATTGATTCGTGATAATCACCGTAAGCGGTGAGATGAAGAAAAAATTCTTCAAACTAGAAGAGACGCAGGTTTCACGTGTGCTGACATTGGGGGCGAGTTTCCCCCAAATTCGAACCCTAGATCCACATTCGAACAGGGATGAAGAACGGGGACAAATCAGTTAGGCGATGAAGAAGAACGATTCAAACACACAGAGCAACCACCGGGGCTGGCTCAGTCCAATACGAGAAGAGTCGAAGATTAGCGAAAGAAGAAGAGACACAGCCATTCTTCTAATTTTGTTTGGTCAATTAAAATGAAGTAGTCAAACTTAACCTGAAACGGACGGAAACAACTAATAAGGATGACGGAAGAAACATAAGTGAAACCTTATGGGTGGGCAATGTTAAATTACAAATGTCATGGGTGGGCTGTGATAATTCCCTAGACCTGGTGGGTGGGCAGTGTAATTTTTCCAAAATTGAATCCCGATTTACTTCACCTGATTCACAACTCTAATGTTCATTCCTCTCTCCCACTTCACTAATTTGCTCATCCGATTCACTCACTCTCGTTCTCCCCCATCTCTCATTGGATGCCCATGTAGTCGTTCTTCATTCCTTTTTTGCTATCGTTGCTCTATGAATATTGACCCATTTGGAATTCTTTGCTACTTGTTGTGTATTTCACTTCGAAACCCAACAATCTGTGATTCAGTTCCTTCGTTGCTCTACAAAACTCGGTCGGAGTGGACTTCCTTGGTGTGCTTTTCACTTTGAAACCCAACAATATGGTATGTGAGTCGCTTCGTAATGCACTGGTCTCTGATTTGTTTGTGTTTGCTTATGTATTTTGACCATTGAGATGTCCAATTTAATTCGAACCCTATAATTTCCAGCACAAACCCTACACTGGTCTCTGTGATGCTCGACTCGATTATACTTCCTTCTTGTTGTATTCCGTAGTGCACCAGTCTTTGATTTTGTTTATGTTTAGAGATTTTTAGATTTGTAGTGCTCGGACTCTGGGGTAATATGATTTGTGTTAGGTTAATTGTTGTTGTATTTTGTTAATTGTTGTTTGAACCCTCTGTGGGTAATATGATATGTATTAGGTTAATTGTTGTTGTATTTCGTTCAATTTTATTGAAATTCACTGATACTTAATTGTGGTTTTTTGGGAATCGTGTTTGATAGAAATGGAGGAGCGTGTTAAAGTTATCTATAAGAGTGGTTGATACGGGAATGATATTAGGGGTGGTAATTTCAACACGACTCGACCAACACGAACCCGACACGAAGTTAGTGGGTTTGAGTTTTAAAATTTGACACGATTAAATAAATGGGTTAACCCGAACACGACTCGTTGAATAACCGTGTGGGGTTTGGGTTTAACATATGTAACCCGCTAACCCATTTAAATAATTTATATTAAATACATATATATTATAAATTACAAATTAATTATTTTTATCAAAGTTTAATATAAATAAGATATACAAATATTAAAAATTAAGTATTTTAATTTAAAGTAAAGTTAATAATATCATAGAATGATAAAATTAATGTTAATTAGTCAAATTATTTTCTTACATATAACTAAACATATTAGGTTTAAGTTTAATATATGCGGATTTGAGTTTCGAATTTGGACATGATTAATTAATTGGGTCGAACGGGTCAACCCGTTTAATAAACAGGTTGGGTTTGAGTTCCATATTTGGACACGATTAATTAAACGGTTTGGGTCGGGTCAACCCGTTTAATAAACGGGTCGGGTTTGGGTTTAGCCTAACACGACCCGTGAACCCGTTTTGCCACCCCTATTTGATATGCCATTTGATCCAGATATGCATGAGCAATAATGAATTGAAAGAGAATGGATACAACTACGTGGCAATTTACAATGGATTCAATGTATAATGATATTGTGTTCTTCTTTAATATGGTAACTTTGTTACTGTTTGCAATGTGGTAGAAGTCAAATACTTAACATTTTGAGATTGTAGTTTGATATCACACAATGACAGTTTGCTTATGTTTATTTTAGCGTCTATTTATATTTGTATAAAAAATGCCCATTGATTACATCCCAGTTTGCTTTTGTTTCTGTTAGCGTATGTTTCTAGAGAATGGATACAACTACGTGGCAATTTACAATGGATTCAATGTATAATGATATTGTGTTCTTCTTTAATATGGTAACTTTGTTACTGTTTGCAATGTGGTAGAAGTCAAATACTTAACATTTTGAGATTGTAGTTTGATATCACACAATGACAGTTTGCTTATGTTTATTTTAGCGTCTATTTATATTTGTATAAAAAATGCCCATTGATTACATCCCAGTTTGCTTTTGTTTCTGTTAGCGTATGTTTCTAGATTGATATGCCCTTTTGTTCATGATAAACATCTCGTCTAGGGCACACTAACAACTTGCCTTGATGAAGTGACCAATTGGGAAAGAATAATGCGCATGTATACCATTCCGCACAACAAACTAGCTTACTGAAGTGAATTTCTCATTCAAGGCTACTTGAAGTCCATAAACAATGAATTGTCATTAAACAACATTGGAGAGCGCTTATGATTCAAGGCACATTCATAATACTAGATTCATAAAAACGATTGAAATTACATAATAACTAAAATACATCAACATTGGAGTGTTTTTACATATTCAAGGTACATTCATAACTAAACTACACCAATTTCAAATACTTCAGCATAATATCACCCACTATTACATAAGATAAAACAGCCAGTTTATTAACTTCAGCCTTCAAGCCAACATTATCTCTTTGAATAATGCTTTTAAACTCCCTCAACTCATCTCCGAGTTTTCTTAGTTTTTTTTTTGATAATTAGGGGCTCAAGGCACAATATGCCACTTGGCAGAGTCGAACAAAATTAAAAGACACATCAGACAACCACACTACATACCTTTCTATCTAGCCCTACAAACCATGCTAGTTAAGGGGGGGACCCCACCCTTAGCTCTACTTAGCTTTCTTCCTGCCTCTCATGGCTACCTTGCTAACACGAGAGAATTTACTAAAGCCTAAGGACTTTGTCCCGGTTACCTTCCTCAACCTATTCTTAGAGGTGTTCTTAGAACACCTATCAGAATCCTCTTTAGACCCTTCGCTTGCAGCCTGGCATCTCCGGCGGTAGCTCGCTCTCTGGTCACGAATGATTTCTTCAAAACTCTCAATAGCACGCTCCTCGTCAGGGACGGCGCACCCGAGCTCCTTAGCCAGGATAAGCGTTTGCCTCGCTTCCTCTTTAACATAGGCCTCATCAGGATCGTCCTCCACCTGATCGGATCCGGCCACTGGCTCGAACCCGGGAGGAAATTCCGGGTCCTCGAAGAGGTTCCTAAGGCCAACATCATCCTGGTCTTCCTCCATTAGCAGCGCCTGGGACAAAACAGGCTCCGGCTCTGAACCCGGTATACTACACGGCCCAACAGTCGTCATACCATTCTGGTCTGGACCAGCCCCGAAGTCTTCACCACTATCAAGCATATCAAACCCCTTCGCGTCACCAACTGTTCTTCCCCTCTCATTAAGCATGATGTCTTCCACGTCTGGGTCGGAATCCGGTCCCTTACCAACAATCGGCTTCCGAATGGAAACAGGAGCCCGTTCGCCAATACCCACCGCTCCTAGACCAGAGCCTCCATTAACACCATTAGACGCATTCAGAATGTGTGGGTGAAACACTAGTTGTCCATTCCCAAAATGGCTCCAATTCAGACCAGACTCATATGGCCAAAACCCACAGCCCTGCATCTGGCCCCACCACCTGTTCTGGTCATAGCCCTAGAGTGGGTATATTGGCCAGTCTTGAATGATCCCATCAGCATTAGGACCACCTGAATTTACTTCCTGTTATAAATATCAGGCCTTAGAAAATGCATGTCATGTCCACCTCATATCACCATCTGAAGATTCCATTTGCACATCGGATTGATAAATCAGTTTTCAAGTGTGAAAGCAATGAATAAATGAGCGGTCCTTTTACAATGACACTTGACATTGTAAAAAGTGAATTGGCTTTCACTATTCTTATTGTTTGATGATGACATAGTACAAGAAAAAACTCATTAAGATCGGCAGCAGATGACAATGTAAGAAACAACAATAAAGATTGACCATTAGGGTCATAGCTCACGCTCATCGTTAACATATCATTTACGGTTTCAAAGTTTAGTAAGTGACATATAAGGAGCTCAAATTAGGAATGTTTCCCCATCATCACAACTATAAAATAGAAACATCCGCAAGTCAAACAATAAAGTGGAGCAATTGTTATTTTCTTACAAATGGTCAGGAGAAACATATGGTCCGGTAGTGGAGCGATTCCAGTTTTCTCACATCAGGAAAAAAACTCCGCACATAAAACATTGGCTCAATAGATCAACATATAAGAAAAATTGGAACTGCTACAACACTATTGCATATCAAAGATCAATAAAGTGGTGTCAGTAAGGGGGCTTGTCTAAAAATCATGATGTATAACACATCCATATAAGTAGTCTTGAATCAAGAAAAATCAAGTTGGGGTGCAGATTATGCATTCAGGGTTAACAATCAACTCAATGCGTACGTATAGAATTGACCCAAGCGTTCAGACACTCCCAACAATATTCTTACCATAATGTGAAATAGCGCATTCATATTTCCAATTGTAAACCGACAAATACACCCTAGAAACTGAGATTTGAAAAATTACATACTAGGTTGCTCAAGGTTGAGATAAAAACACAGGCGGTATACCATGATACCAAATTGTACATCTCAATGGTCAAAATACAACAACAAACATAAACAAAATTAGATACCAGTGCACCGCGCATCGAATAACATACTAGATTGTTAGGTTTTGAAGTGAAAAACGCAGCAAGTAGCAAAGAAGTCCAGATGGGTCGAGTTCCGCACAGCAGTGAAGGAGCTGAATCATGAAGACAATAGCAAATCAATGATAGCAAAAGAGGAATGAAGAACAATTACGAAGCAGAGACATGAGAGAGTATAATGTAAATTAGGGTTGCGAATTGGTTGAAATAAATCGGGAGTAAATATGTTTTCCTGTAGTAAAAAAGGTGAGTACACGTATCAGCCATGTCAGCAAAGACGACACATCATGTAAGGCCACATAGGCATTACTAACGATAATGGGTTAATTGTTGACGGATGCAAAAACAGATAAAAGATCATGGTGGGCATTTTAAATTCATAAACTACATGGGTGGGCCGTGTAATTAGGCAGACCTCATGTGCGGGGATGTAATTTTCTCTTTAAAAATGGCAATATTATATCTTCATCCATGAAGTTTGGCAAAATTACATTTTTCAACCGCATGGTTTCATAAATTAATTTCCCTACTCATGACGTTTTTACTATTTTACATCTGACACCTTATGTTCAAGTTGGTTTTCTCTAATTTTCTTTCAATTCAGGTTATCTTAGACGTTTATCCGAAGTTGATGAAACTTATCATTGATGATGTTAAAATGTTATTTTTCAAGCTTATGCTGAACCCCAAGTTTTGTAAGCTCACATGTGATTTGTGCGACCCAATGAAAACACGTTCAATGTCTTTTTTTCTTTACGGTTTCGGGTGCAAGTTGGTATTATCTATATTCGTTCAATTTAGAAGATCTTTAAACGTTGTTCGTAGTTGACGAAACTTTACATGGACTATGTTAAATGTTATTTTCTGAATCTATACAAAATATCAAGTTTTGTAAGCTCACATTTGACCCCGTGAGACCCAGTGAAAACATGTTCGAGTTAAGCATTATGGTGCCAAAGACCGCAAATGTCTTATATTCCCATAATGATCCACTAATGATCAAGTTAATGATAGGAAACCTGGAAATTCGGGTCACTTGGATCATGTTTGGTTTGGGTCGGGTCGGGTCAATTATAGATATTTAATATTTTAGTTCGGTTCGGATCAGGTCGGGTTCATCTGGTTTAAATTTGATTTAGTGACTTTGGTTTGGTTGATTTCGGGTTTGAGTGCTTACAATTAGGGTTAGCCTCGGGTTCATTTGGATTTTTCAAGTTGTTGATCAAATTCGGGTGACTTATTTGGGTTAAGTTTGGTTGACAAAAATTTTAAAGTACGGATTTAAACAACCTTTATAACTTGTATTGATTTTCATATTTGGCTCAAACTTCCCTTAATATAGTGTTGTTCTTGATAATGACTGCTATTGTATATGAGTAAGACATAATCAATTGAACAACAACTTTTTATATATGAATTTTTAACTATAAATTTATAAAATACCAACTAAAATTAAAATTAAAATTTTATGAATACTCGATGCTGAGTACCCGTCCCCACTCGATGTCTTTCCCCACTCCTTTTCCAGATTACCCATAATCCACAAATCGGAGGGTATATTCCCGTTACTATGCTATACCCCTTCCTTCGTCTCCCCCAGAGACCGCTCCTTTTCTTCCGTCGCCACCGCCATTACTATCATCCCCGAAGATCCTACAAACTTCCCATGTCCCAACTAACCGCTGCTCCTTTGGTCGGCAACAGTGCCGGAGGAAGTGGTGCGACGAATATGAAGGCAAAGCTGAGAGGCGTCGTGTTCGACATGGACGGGACTCTCACCGTCCCGGTAATTGATTTCCAGGCAATGTACAAGGCGGTGTTGGGGGAGGAGGATTACCTTACCGTCAGAAAGAAGAACCCCTCCGGCATCGATATCTTGCATATTATCGAAGACTGGAGCCCCGACAAGCAACAGAAGGCGTACGAGTGTATTGCTGAGTTCGAGAAGCTCGGTCTCGATCGCCTTCAGATCATGCCCGGTGAGCCCACGATTTGAATTTTCATTGTTTTCATCTTTGTCAGAAGGTGCTGCCTGCTTTGTTCTAACGCTGTTAGATAATTCGCTTCATTTTGGTGGATTTCTTGATTATCTTTTTTCCTGGAATTTTTACCGTGTAACTCTTGACGTGCTGTTTGCCTCTAAAATGTATTCTGGGATTATTGCAAGTATGACGCATGCCATCTCGATTTTGTAACGAGTCCTTGCTAAAATCATGCTGTAAGGGCGTATCACGAATTAGAGATGGGGAGGAGAATGAGAAAGTGTGGTCATCTTCAAGCTAACTGTGATGGGTGAACGTCGGAAGCTTGGCAATACCTCTGGACTCGAACGAATAAGTTGTGGAGGTGAATTCAGTTCGGCTAATGTCTGATTCAGACGATCTTCTAACTGGTATTGTCGGATTGATAAGTTGACTGTGCTCATCTACTATTGTTCATAAAGGATGTATTGAGGGGTTATCTTCGCCGGCTACCCCAACTATTGCAGTTAATCTGGGCATATAGGTTCCCTGACCATGTCTCTTTTAACCTCGCACGACCATGGACTTGCTTTTGGAACTTTTCTGCAGCGTTGCAACAAGTCGTCTGATTTCCAAGGAGATGTCGCTTTATCAGTCTGGCTGCAACCCTTTTAAAGTGTTATATTCTCTCATTTGATTTCCAAGGGTATTTGTCACTTGAAGTCTCTGGTCTGGATAATTATATTTTTTGCGGTCTCTGCTTACTGTTGTACTGGAAATCTATGCTTAATTGCAACACTTCAAAAAAGAGAAGAGGAAAGCATTGTGATCTCAGGTCTAACAGTAGTTCAGTTACGGTACAGGTGCATCTGAACTCTGTGGCTTCCTTGACTCAAAGCAAATAAGGTGAATCATCGTTCTTTTCATTAGATCAGATTGTACCATCCATTTAGTGCTATATCTGTATAATCTAATATGTCCAGTAATCAGTAGAGTAAGCATGGTTGTTTGTTAACCAATTCCTCAGTTACACTTGAGGTACTACATGTCCCATAAGTTAGGTGAACATTTTTGTTAGTAAGTAGACTCAAAATTAGATCATAACTAAAACACCAACAAGAAAAGAGTGAATACATGTCCCTAGATGCCAGTACTGGGATCAACATTGTAACCACACATTTTGCATCAGTACTTGCAACATTTGAGGTAATCTCCTCCTTGAATTGAGCCGGATCAAATCTCATTGGTTCTTCAATTCCTCTCTATTTGTGGCTCTAATCTTTAAAGGAGCGCCGCTGTACTTGACTGCTGCTACCTCAAATGGCAAACTATCACATAGCTTACTTCTAAATTGAGTTTGCATTGTTTTTCTCGTCCATTATCTGATTGGTTTCCACTTTCTAGGAGGGGCCTGATAACTCGAAATGTCAAGGCTGCAGTTGATTTATTTCATTCACGGTTCGGGGTAAGCTGACATACAACCTTAGTTATTTTCCAGTTTTGCTTGGATGTTGGGTTCTTGCGTTGTTTGTACAACTGATAATTTTGTTTGTGAATTAACTTCCATGATATCGATTCTGAATGGACAAAAACTAAATAAAGTTGTATTGTGAACTTAACTAGTGGCTTCGTGTTGTTGCAGTTGATTTTTTTTCCAGCATTAAGCAGGGAATTTCACCCTTACAAGCCACACCCAGCTCCATTGTTACACATCTGTTCAACCTGGGGAATTTCACCTAGTGAGGTTATGATGATCGGTGATAGCCTGAAAGATGATGTGAGCGATCAGAGTCTGTTGGCAACTTTGCGCACACACTCGCATTAGTGCATTTGCATCTTTTTTCTATCAGTGATCTCCTATCTTATAACTTTATTTTGTAGGTGGCTTGTGGACGAAGAGCAGGGGCTTTTACATGCTTACTGGATGAAACAGGAAGGTACAAATCTCCTGAATTTGATACGGTCGAACACAAACCACATTATACTGTATCTTCCCTTGATCAAGTTATCTGGATCTTGGAAACACACTTTGAGCTGACCCCATGACCGTCGATCAATAGCACTCTGTTGCTGGTTGGATTAATGCTGAAGCTATGGGATTTGAGCGTGATCCGTAAATGCTTCTGTTCATTCATATAAGTGTTGTTGTATGTAATATTGAATTGGAATAGAGATGTATACAATCACCAGTTGAATAGAAGTTGCTGGGCTGCTAATTTAGAGGTGATCAAACCTGGCTTGGTGACCCGGGCCGAAAAATTCGGGCAGACTTGAATAAAACGCTCGGCCTGAATTAAAAATGGGCTGGTTCTAGTAATTTTTTTTTTTTGATGAAACTTACATCTGCTTCTAGCAGTTGTTCGGTTTGCTAGGGGGCTATCAAGCACCGTAAACATTTGCCTACATTCCAGAGCTACCTTAGCTATGAATCAGCAACACTATTGATACACCTCCCTATTTTGACAAACTTGCAATTCCTAAACTCTAGACTAAGATTCTCTATAGCTTTATACAGACCCTTATAAGGGTTCGTTTCGTCCCTTGGCATATTGACATACTTAACAACCTCAGTAGAGTCTGACTCCAAAACGATTTTGCTGCACCCTCTGATCTTTGTAAGTCGCAGCCCATCAAATGTTGCCCAGAGCTCTGCCTCTTGAACACTTGCAGTCCCCAGAAAATGCGAAAATCCAGCAACCCAAGTGCCTCTGTCATCCCTACAGCAGCCTCTTGTTGTTGCCTTCCTATTCCGCGTCACTGCACCATCCACATTTATCTTGAACCAGCCATCTGGTGGGGGAGACCATCTCTGTTGCTCAGACACAACTACCTTGTCCTGCAGATGGTTAACCGATACTACATCAAGCCATGCCTGCAGTTTCATAGACAATAGAGAAAGTGGTAAGTCTACCTCAGAGATATTATTATGAAACTTCCGGTTTCGCCAGAACTATCTGACATAATAGGTAACAACAAAAATTTGGGGCCACTTTACATAGCTAAATGACAGTAAGTTGGCCCGTTTTAAATTTCTTTCTATCCAAACTTTGAGATCATAATCGACCCACTAGTCTATCTGGACTTTATCCTTCAACAGATGGGACCATACTTTTAAATTAACTGGCAATCTTTAAAAATATGGTTTGAATCTTCAGACTTCCCACATGCATCACAACAATCATTAGCAATAAGCCCACGCCTAGATAGTAGATTTTTCATTTTAAGACTATCGTGTGCAATCATCCAAAGACATGTCTTAACTCTACTAGGAACCTTTAGCCCCCAAATCAGATTCCAGATAGTACTTATATTTCCTCTATTCAGAATGAGATCATAAGCTGAAGAAACAGTGAGCTCCCCAGTCTGACTACCCTCCCAATAAATGGTATCCTCTAGATTTGTCACCAAAATTGCTTTACTAGCCAATCTATTCAACATATCAGACGAGATTTTATCAGAAAACAACTCCCATTTCCACCCACTATTCGCATCCCACATATCCTCTACTGTACAGTTTCTATTAATCGGGTCAGAGGAAGTCAGGACATCACTTAAAGGGTAATCAGCAAGCCATTTATAAATCCAAAATCTAATAGTTTTACCATTTCCAAGCCTCCATCTAGATCCCCTAGCCACAATATCCTTAGACTCCTCTATATTTTTCCACGTACTAGAGGTGGTTCTTGCATTAGGAGTACTATACTTATTCAAAAGAATCCTAGCCCAAAGACTATCCCGATTATTAAGGAGTCTCCAACTCTGTCTGGCTAAACACGCTTTTGTTCATGGTTTTGGAATCTCTAAGTCCTAGGCCTCCATCCTGTTTTGTTCTACAGATCTTTTCCCATGAAATAGTGTGCAATTTCCTTTCACTATCCTTATGACCCCATAGGAAAGCTCTACTGATTTTATCCAATTTTTGGCAAGTTGATTGAGGAATGTTCTGACTCATCATGTTAAAAGTGGGAATAGCACTTAGTACAGATTTAACAACGACCAGCCTCCCAGCAAAGGAGAGTGAGTTAGCTTTCCACCCAGAAATTCTTCTATTGACCTTATCAACAAGATCATCAAAGTTACTAGACAGTCTCCTCCCAGTAATTAAATTAAGACCCAAATATTTCCCGAATCTATCCGCTAGGGGAATATTAATCTGGTTACTAATATCAACTTTCTTGGCAGGGCTAACATTATTAGAGAAAATAATACTTGATTTATTTAAATTATTTTCTCACCAGAGACAACACAAAACTCATTCAGCACATTAATCATAGTAGTGACATTATTTATAGAGGCACTGCCAAGTAAGATAATATCATCAGCGAAGAATAAGTGAGAAATAGAGGGGTCAATTCTGCTAAGTTTAATAGGAATCCAATCCTTACTAATCATTGTTTGATCTATTAAATGGGACAACCTCTCCATGCAGAGGACAAAAAGGTAGGGGGATAAAGGGTCGCCTTGCCTAAGGCCCTTAGAGGGTTTAAAACTATCCGACTGACTACCTTCCCACAAGATTTTCATGCTAACAGATTCCACATAAGACATAATAATATTAATAAAACAGAGAGGAAGATTAAGACAAAAAGAGTCTCCCTAATAAAAAACCAAGAAAGATTATCGTAAGCCTTCTCTAGGTCTACTTTAAAAATGGTCCAACCCTCTCTACACTTCGTTTTATTCATGGAAAATAAAACTTCCTGCATGATAATCTGATTGTCCTGGATATGCCTACCAGGAACAAAACTGCTTTGGAGAGGAGAAACGACATCTGGTAAAAAGGCTTTAAGCCTATTAGCAAGAAGTTTAGCAATAATTTTATAAGACACATTACATAATGCGATGGGTCTGAATTACTTCATGGTTTCAGGAGGATTAACCTTCGGGATCAGCAAAGAAGAGTAGTATTAATATCCACCGGGACACGACTATTTTGGAAGGCTCTACTAACTAAGTCCATAACCTTCCCCTGAATCAACCCCAATGATTCTTGTAAAACCACCACTAGTGCAGAAAATGTTTTTAACCACGGTTAAAAAGCCTATATACCACGGTTTAGAACCGTGGTTAATACGCGCGTCGTATATTCGAAAATGCCTATAAACCACGGTTCAAAACCGTCGTTTAAAAGCACGATTATAAACCACGGTTGTTCTACGACCGTCGTTTAAAGCCGTTTTTGTCGCGGGATCAGACCGATTTTATACCACGGTTTGGCTTTATAACCGTGGTATATAAGGCTTTTATACGACGGTTCATCTACATAATCGTGGTATATGACTCTTTTATACGATGGTTCTCTAACCAACCGTGGTTTAAAACGTCGTTCCACTGAATTTTAAACCACAGTTTTTACATAACCGTGGTTTTTTTAGCCTCTACCATGTGTTTTCCAACACAACCCAATTTACAATCACATATACAACCTGTACAGGGCATCCAACTGGTATTGCCCTTTGGTAACCAACCACACTATATATGACCATAAACCAAGTTGCCAATTTGAATTGCAACATCGAAAACGAATTGCAAACAAACCATTCAAACTTTCAAAAATAAGAGAGAGTTGAACTTTACAAACTTTGAGAGTCTACGTTGCTTCAGCACAAACAAAAGTCTAAGTCTAACTACACTAGGATAAGATCTAAGAAACGCTCAAGTAATTTTTACACCAAAACTGCGATAAATGATCTCTTACAAAGTCGAGATCCATCTTGGAATATGTGCTCCCTGCTTTTGTGAAAAAAGAAACGATCTGTCCATAAAAAGAAACTGATCATCATTAGTACACCACAATTTTATTTAAAATGCAATAACTTTAACTAAAACTTTGATTGGTATGGGTTACCTTGTCATCATCATCAAGCGTGTCAATATTTGTACAATCTCGAACATGTACCGCATCACATAATAGCCACAGCTCCGTGAATCAGGCTGTTTAGGACACTGTCATCACACCATCCATGGATTACCAACTTAGACAGATCAAAAAATTAAACGTTTAACTTTAATACAAAAATGCATGCATAAATTAAATGATTACTTACACGTATGTAATGGAAGTCCAAGATGGAGAATGGTTTCTTCTCATCACTCAAACCAAGCTTATGACCCCTGCATAAATACCATTTTAAAATGAAGCCATTTATTGTCAAATCTGGAACTCTAATCCAGGACAGCTTAAAATAAATACAAATGCATTAAAATTTTAATACTCACTCCTTCAAATATTTCTCTACAGCGATCTCTCGAAGGTCATCAGGGCCGCCCAATGGGTCTAGTATCAACAAGCATGAGGTGTCGATACACAACACCATCAACATCCAATGATTGCTGCCACAGAAAAAAAAGAATGTTTTGTAGAACATATTTTAATTATCACAATTAGGAAGCAAAAAATTCCAGTTATTGTGTACTTACATCTGATGATATGGGATCAGCAAATATTTGCTTTTCTCTTCGCACCGCAGTACAAAATCCCTGCCTCACGTGCTGTGCACATCCTTGCTCATCCAATGCGGCCTGATTTGCTGACATCAATTGCGGACACAAGAAAGAGAGGGCAATAATCTCTTGCTCGCTAGCAGTCTACTAGTCAAACACCTAAACAACATTTTTTCATAAGATATGTTAAATAGCTTAAAAAATGAAAGATAATTTAATAATTTAAAAGATACTTACACACAATAGGCCTGAATCACAGAGATGTTAAGCAGGTCTCCCATCAAAAATTCTCTTAGATCGCTCACGGTAATCATCAGATCTCTGGGCTCGGGGAGTGGAAAACATGCTTAGACACTTTCATGTTGAAATTGGTGACAGACTGCGGCTTCGTCATGAAAAAGTCATACAACATTTTTTGTTTGACTGTCAACTTCTTCAGATACTTGGGTGTCAGAATGGGGGATCTCCTAGGAGTCATATCGAAAGGTTTCACCACTTCCTTTCTCACACTCTGACTCTCCTCATTTGATTTCACAACTTCCTTCCCCTTATCCACTTTCCTCTTCTTAACCGGTCTTAATTCCTTATCAATCTAATAGTATACAAAATTTAAATAATAAACATATCAGTCAACAGTCAAGTTAAAAACTAAACAGTAAGCATGTAAATAGTTTACCTTGTCACTGACATCAATGAGAGAATATGGCCATGGAACAACTGAAGATTTGCTTGACCTATTTTACTCCACTGATTCCACTCCAACGGAAGGGAGAGTCCTCATGACCTTGCACAATATCGTCTACCATCACACGAGCGTGGAGAGGTGGGATGGCTTGAAATGTACTACAGTGTTCGGTCCGGTCTGTAAAACCCGACCGAATGCAACATGACAGTCCCACATCCAACACTTGAAACAGATGACATGATTTAGCCACCTACATCAACTCACAACAGTAAGCAAGCTAATAAAATTATATTGTTTTAAAAGTAATGTTAAAATAACTAAGGAGGAAAAAAGAACAAACCGAAAGGTTTTGATAAGGAAATGTGTCTCTGGTAGGAGAAGAAGGTGCAGGATGATCGACCATCGGAGTATCCGCCGTCGTGGTAGGAGCAGACGTCGGTGTAGGATCATCGACAGTATCCGCCGTCGTGGTAGGAGCAGACGTCGGTCTAGCAGTAGGTGCCGGTGTAGGAGACGCGGCCACTATCGATGTATCCGCCGTCGCGGTAGGAGCAGACACCGGTGTAGGAGTAGGTGTCGGTGTAGGAGCATGCACCTGGCCCAATACTAAAGCCTCAAGTCTTCGCAGGCGCTCCTCGTAGGCTTGACGCTCCTCAGCGTGACGTCGCTCTCTCCTGACCACCCTCCTCCACCCGTTCATCCACCATTCTCTCTATCATTTCAGCCTGTGACTCTCGATCGAGACGTAGAAACACGTCTTTTTGGCGAACTTCCCCTCCAAGCCCCCGCACTCGCCCTGGATGATCCTTTTGCCCAAGGGCCTTATTCAGTGGATCATCCTGAGACGGAGGGGCCGGAACCATCTCCCATCGCTCAGTAGATCCAGACTATTTTAAATTACAAAAATATTAGAAATGAACTTACTAATTAGTAAACAACAACTTTTAAAAATATACTTACAATCTTGGCCAACTCAGCAGTCTCGCTCTGCGGGAACACATATACTCCCCTCGTCATTTTTCTTCATGCGACCCAGCATAAATGTCTGCACCCTACTTGCATCGTCAACATCATCAATAACTGACTGAGTGCCGTCTTCATTAGTTTTCGTCAGTAAGCCCTCGCTCTTCCACTTCTCCAACCGCCCCGTATATCCAGCTCGCCCCATGAAGTGCTTATATATATTCTTCGCCCGGTTACGTCTCGCTTGTTCTTGACGTAACTGTTACAAAATTTGTATATTTGTAAGTTATATATAAATAAAAATATTTGTTAAATTTTATTCCTTAAATAATTAAGAAAAATAATTGTAAAAGTACCTTAAACTCTTCAGTCTGGCGATGGTCGTAGAATATCTTCCAGTCCTCCTCCGTGATCATACCATCATACACTACCCACGGCGGTGACCTCTTGGAGCCCGGTTTGTAATCCAACCATCTACCAACCGATGCTTGAACTGTCGCAGTGATGTCGCTAGAAGTGATTCAATCTTCGTCCGAAGTTCATCCGCGACTTTGTACTTCTGCACCATCTGCCACATGATGTCTTTGTCTGCCTTTTCTTGATCTTTCCAATCCTTATTAATCGAGCAATGGGATTTTACCATCAATCCCAAGTAAGAAGCAAACTGCTGCTTCGACCCACCAGATGTCGGAGGTACTTGTCCCAGATCAAATCGATGGGAGAATCTTCTTCTCCTTCAACCCACGGGTCGGTCCACGTCCCTTCCGAGGGTTTGCGAAGTAGATGCAGCTGGTGGTTCTTCAGTAGGGACGTCATCGTCAATATCATCCAACCCCAACAGTAAGTCCTCTTCGACTCTATCGTCAGGATCCATAATCTGAAAAATAATCAAATTAACAAGGTTAATACGAACATCTACTGAATCAAATATTGAAACATGACAAAAATGAAATAATAATATATATATGTCAACCAAACTTACAAAATAACATTTCATCGTTCAATCCACAATCCTTCATTGTGGTCGGACCTTCGATATTCAAAATTAGTTACATTATCTACCTCCATCGGCAACCGAATAGGTACATCTGTTTCATCTTCACAGTCGTATTCATCCTCATCAACAATATTATCAATCCCAACTATCGATCTTTTACTCTGCATTACAATAGACCATCTGGGATTAGACTGATCACGACAGTAGAATACTTGTTTTGCCTTTGATGCAACAATAAAGGGTTCATCAGTAGGAGCCGCTGTCGTTAAATCAACTAGCTTCATACCATGATCCTCCTCACGATATCCCTGTTTGTTGTCCACCCATTTGCAACGAAATACGCAAGTTTCATAACTAGTGTAATTCAAGACCCAATATCCTCAATAACACCATAATATTCGTTCTTCAGTGTATTACGACTTGTTCCTGTGAAAATGTCTTGTGAAGCGATAAGATGCACACCACTGTTCTGGTTTGTCGATTTACAATCTTGACGTTCAGTGTAAAAAGAAAATCCATTTACATCATATCCTTCATAAGACAACACATCGAGATTTGGACCAAGTGCCAACAACTGGATCATTTCATCCACGTTCCTTGAATCTTCATACAACACCTTCTGTCTGAACCACTTAACAAATGTTGCATTCTGCTCTTTTTTTAATTTGGCATTACTCATCGTTGGGTGTTTTGTTTTGAGGTAGGCTAGGTGTGCATCGAAATACGGTTCAACAACTTCAGAATGATTCAACACAACCAGATGTGCCTTGTTCAATGTATCAATATCAACTCTGCATAATTTTTTCCCACAGGTACCAACCCCTTTAAGCCTGCCATCATGTCTTGCTTTCGGTAATCCAATAACATCAACACCGTGTAAGTAGTGAGTGCAGAAGTCAACTACTCCTCTGTTACTGTCCCTTCAATTATGCTTCCCTCTGGACGCCGACGGTTTTTCATTTTCTTTTTCAGTATACCCATATATCTCTCAAACGGATACATGTATCGAAGGTATAACGGACCACAATGTTTGATCTCTCTAACAAGATGAACAAGTAGATGCACCATAATATCAAAAAACGAAGGAGGAAAATACATTTCCAACTGACACATGGTGATCACAAGGTCATTCTGTAGTTTATCCAGCGTCTCCACATCAAGCACTTTACACGAAATTCCTTTGAAGAAAACACATAAATTTGTAATAGTTTTCCTGACATCAGCTGGAAGGATTCCACGGAGCAACCGGAAGTAAGTGCTGCATCAGCACATGATAGTCGTGAGACTTCATCCCTACCAATTTAAGATCAGACATTGATACCAAACTTGATATGTTCGATGAGTAACCGGATGGCACTTTAATATGACGAAGAGAACTACAAAAACTTATTTTCTCTTCTTTGGATAATGTATGACAAGCGGGAGGCAAGAATGTTCTTTTCCCTCTTTGTTGTGGCGCGAGTTCTTCTCGTATACCCAATTCAACCAGATCTTTTCTACCCTTTAAATGGTCTTTTGTCTTTCCTTTCACGTTTAGTAGTGTCGCAGATACACTTTCACCAATGTTTTTCTCCACGTGCATAGCATCAATGCAATGTCTCACCTCTAAATGTTGCCAATATTCAAGTTCCCAAAATATTGATTTTTTCTTCCAGATGCTCTTTTCAGTGGCTTTAATTGGTGGACCGAAGTTGTTCACAACATTCTTCAACTGATTGTAAGTCTCAGCAGCAGATAGTGGTGGTCGTGCGACTGCATGATCCGTTTTTCCATCAAAC
This sequence comes from Limonium bicolor, assembly GCA_023374045.1. Taxonomy (NCBI): domain Eukaryota; kingdom Viridiplantae; phylum Streptophyta; class Magnoliopsida; order Caryophyllales; family Plumbaginaceae; genus Limonium; species Limonium bicolor. Next base: position 31,129,369 of record CM041778.1, on the reverse strand, counting down.
TCTTTTGTCATCTTACGGTATTTGTGCCCTTTAGGAGGAATTTCCGATGGCCCATGTACACATTTTTTCCACTGTGTTTTAACCGTATACTGCAAGTTCTATCTCCACATATAGGGCACGCTAGAGCTCCTTTAATTGTGTATCCCGAGAGGTTACCGTATGCAGGGAAATCATTGATCGTACAAAACAACATAGCCCGGAGCGTGAAGTTTTCCATACCATATGAATCATACACCGTCGCACCTTCATTCCACAACAATTTTAAATCGTCAATAAGTGGTTGCAAAAACACATCAATTTTGTTTCCCGGTTGTTTTGGACCCGATATCAACAGAGAAGGAGAATATGTCTGGGTTTCATACACAACCATGGCGCAGATTGTATATTGTCAATAAAACAGGCCAAGTACTGTGTATACTGCTCAAAGTGCCATAAGGGTTCATCCCATCAGTGCATAAACCAAGTCTTAAGTTCCTTGGGTCTGTACCGAATTGAGGGTATATTCTGTCAATGTTTCTCCATTGTGGTGAATCGGCTGGATGTCTCAATTTACCATCATCCTTTCTATGGGTAGCATGCCATCGGAGGTTCTCAGCATCTTTCTGAACTGCAAACAAACGTTTGAATCGGGGAATTATCGGTAGATACCACAACACCTTCGCAGGAGAGCCCACTTTAGTGCTTATGTGGTTTCTGTCACCCTTTTTTACATAGCGTGATTCCCCACATTCAGAGCAATGGTCATCCAACTCATTCTCCTTCCAATACAACATACACCCATTTGGACAAGCATGTATTTTTTTATATTCCATACCCATCGGACACATTAACTTCTTTGCTCATAAGTTGTTGTGGGTATCACATTGTCCTTTGGTAGTACATCCTTCAGCAGTTGTAAAAGATCTGTAAAACTGACATCACTCCATCCATGTCTCGCCTTCAGATTGAATAGTTTTAGGACAACGCTCAATTTGTTGTGTTTGCGTATCACATCCACGTACAACGGTTCCTTTGATGCTTGCATCAGATTTTTGAATGTTTTGGGTTTGTTGGAAAAATGTTGTTCAACATCTTCCATCATTGCATTAAGGTCCTCCTGATCATCTGAATCACTAACTAGTGAATAATCTTGAGTATCCCCAAAATCGTGTGAAGCATCAATTTCTGATTGTTCTGCAACGACGTTATCAGCACATTCAAACACTTGTACTGAATGTTGACCATGCAGTATTGTTATGGCTTCATAATCTTCTGTAAACCCTCTACGAATTAGATGATCCTTAATTTTGTCCACACCTCGGTATTTGAAGTCGTTCTTGCAATCGACACAAGGACATCGAATATATCCCTTATCCCTTGGTTTAAGATTGTCAACAAGGACTTTGCAAAATTTATTGACCCCTTCTAGGTACTTGATGTCCATTTTGTCACTGTACATCACTGAGCACTTCATCTCCTTTTTCAACACACACCAGATGTCGTGAACTCGTTCCATTGATCTCCTCTTTTTATTTACAGATTTAACAACCTAAACCTATCCAATCACCTTTGATCTCACCTAGGAACAAGTTAATAATATACAGTAGTTCAGTGATAATTTCGACAGCATTACCCTACAGTTCTCCTAGTGTAGATATATATATATATATATGAATCGTTTCAATTCACATATATATATATATGTACACTAGAAGAACACTAGGGTAATGCTGCTGAAATTATCACTGAACTACTGTATATTATTAACTCATTCACAACCTAGATGGTGAGATCAAAGGTCATTGGACAGTCCCAACAGGGACTATCTAAGACATACCTCTATCAGGTAAATCTCAGACAGGTAATTCTATGTTTGAATTGATTTTCCGTTGTTTTAATAGAAAAACAAAAATAAATTGAAACGTTTTAAATACCAACCCGATGAGTACTGGATGGTCAGCTAGCGCGAACAGCACAAGATAGAGAAGAGACAAGTAGACAGATGTTCTTGCACGTAGTATATGACACCTATTCAATGAAATAATAATAAGGTTAAATTCTAGAAAAAAATTGGCATGACCTTTACGTATTTTTAGGTACTCCACACTTTTTTATATATGCAAATCCAAACACAATAACAACATTCTCAGCAAAACGCACACAATAGACATCATCAGAATGGGAAGCATGCATATTATATTTATGTCAAGCAGCAGTAGTTTATAGTGGATCACTCAAATTAGTAAGCATGCCACTAAAATATAGAACTTCCAGAATCATAATTAAATTCGAGTATTATACCAGTTCGATCTGTTTGCTCCCCTCGCGTCTTTAGTCTGATTCTGGTCGAGCTCGAAGCAACCTGGAAATCGCCAGTTCAAGAAAATAGTTAGCGCAATGAGGAGGTAACAACTACAGCAAAATGTAGCTTTAGATATATTAAAAAATAATCAATTGGAATGTTTTGGTTTAGGTCAAGATAATTAATCAATTGAATCTAAAATAAGTAAGTTTTAGTTCACAAGAAAAAGGAAATTAATTGCTAGCGCTATGCCAGAATACTACCGTGGGTTCAGATCAGGCAAGCCGGTGGTAGAGGTTGACGTGCGTGGCAGCAGTTAGGGCGACAACCGGTCTCGTCAGAAATTCAAGACTGTGACTTCAATCAAGAAATGATAAGTTCATCTTAAAAGTTATAAAAAAAATAAAAAATGGTATTGTGCAAGAGAAGAAAAAAATTAAAACTGTGAGTAATTTTATGTTTGAATTGATTTTCCATTGTTTAATAGAAAAACAAGAATAAATTTGAAACATTTAAAATACCAACCTGACGAGTACTGATGGTCAGCTGGCGGGAGGTAGAGGAAGAAGAAACGGGATGTAGTAACACCTTATGGTATTATGATAAGGTTATAATTAAAAGGAAAAATTACACTGCCCACCCATGAGGTCATAGGGATTATCACTGCCCACCCATGACCTTTAGAATTTTACAGTGCCCACCCATATGTTTTCAGTCATTTAACTTCCGTCATCTTATTTGCTCATTTCCGTCACTTGCTGTCAAACTTTGACCATTTTATTTTTGTTGACCAAACAAAATTAGAAGGTATGCCTGTGAGACCCTCACTGATTTTCGATTGATTTTCGTCGCCGTTAGAGTCTAGATGTGGCAAAATTTTTATCCCCGATCCATCCGACAGCAACACCACGCCAGTCACTCATCGCGAAATAGTCGGATTTACTAACTACCACTATTCATCACCCGTCGTCTCTGATGATCCCCAAGCACCAGCTGGAGCTCTGGTGAATAATAATCGGTCTTCAACTAATACTAACAGTACCACCACCACTACTACTCCATTTTACGATTTAGGCGATATCTTCTGCAACGGATCAGAACTAAACAAAATCTTCTGGATAAGTCCGCAAGCCAATCATCCCGGTTCAATCGCATCAGTAACCGAACGACTGCTCACAGCACTCAACCGCATCAAGGAATCAACCAGGAACAAGGACATATTGATACAAATCTGGGTACCTGTTAATCGTGAAGGATCATCAGGACGGGTGTTAACAACAATCAACCAGCCCTTCACGCTGGATTCAACTTCTTCAAAGCTTCTTTGTTGGACCGGACCGAGTTAAGCTTCTGACTTCCGTGGCTTGGAGAAACCAACGGAGGTGGCGACTGTCTATCGTTGCTGCTGGTGGTACTACTGTGTTGTGGACATGGAGATTGTTGAGTAGTCGGGAAAACTAGCATCTCAGTGGTGGTATGATTTTGAGCCAAAGCTTCCACCATTAAATCCCGGAATAATGGGTAACAAACGCTGTGGAGGATAGCTTTAATACTCTCCCGTGCGAACTCCCGGCCGGCTGCTAGAAGGAAGTGTAAAGTGACTCTTTAGAGAGAAATTTACATATATGGTAAAGAACAAAAGGGGGCCTCAATCGGTGTTTCACTCGTTACTCGTGCTGGTAACATAGGAAACAACAACAGTGATATCATCTAGCTTCCCTCCATAATATCTAAAACCAGCTTCCCTGGCTGCAGTCGAGAATGGCGTCTCTCTGTTTCTATCCAGTGCTCTTTCCCTAGCAAGAGTAGCGATGTTCTTGGCCATCTCTTGGGGCTTCAAATGCACTCTTTTCGCATGGACAACAATCGAAACGATCTCATTGTTGTAAAGGTTGTCGAACAATCCATCTGTTCCATCCACTATCACATCTCCAGCTTGTACAGAGCACTTGAGGATCTCGCCGGAACTGGGCGGTTCACATGCAGTGTCACTTCCCAGCTGATACGGAAAATTAAATTCATACTGTTGGGAGCGGCTACGGAAAACTGTGCTTCCATCTCTGATTACTAGAAACCCACTATCCCCAAGATTGATCGCATGGATACCCTGCGAGTGTCTAGACATGGTTAACGCTTCAATCCGTGGAATAGCATTGAGCTCTGTCGATGATGAAGCTGGAGCTGGAGGAGGTTGGAGTTGGGTGTGAAAGAAGCGGAGACAGACAATAGCTTCGTCGGTTAGGTCCTGAATGGGGATGAAGAACGGCGACAAAAATCAGTCGAAAATCAGTGAGGGTCTCACAGGCATACCTTCTAATTTTGTTTGGTCAACAAAAATAAAATGGTCAAAGTTTGACAGCAAGTGACGGAAATGAGCAAAGAAGATGACGAAAGTTAAATGACTGAAAACATATGGGTGGGCACTGTTAAATTCTAAAGGTCATGGGTGGGCAGTGATAATCCCTAAGACCTCATGGGTGGGCAATGTAATTTTTCCTAATTAAAAAAAACATGAATAATTGAACAAACCTTGTATTGAAACATTTTTAAAAAACTAACCTAATGAGTAGGGATGATCAACTCACAAATGTGATGGAAGAGGAATTTTTCAACCGTAGTAACACTTATCCAATAAAATAAGAATAAAGTTTAAATTCTGGAAACAATTGGGCATGACCTTTGCGTATTGCTAGAGACTCCACACTTTTTTTAACCATAAACAAACACGATAGCAGCATCATTCTCAGCAGACCACACAAATTAGGCATCATCAGACAGGCAAGTATGCGTAGTATGTATATATATATATATAATATATATATATATATATATATATATATATATATATATATATATATATATGATCAAAAAAGAAATCAGAAACTTATATTGTAAAAATACCGTGATTTAATAGATAAGTACGATTATTTTACCGGCTTTAATGAAGATTTTACCGCTTTTAATAGATAAGTACGATTATACTATCATATTTAGCTTTCTTTTTTGTCTAATAATCAAAGTTATCCGTACAAACATTTTGAGACAGTCCAACCGTATTACACCTAGCGAATGAAATTAGAAATATGTTAAATTTTAGGAAAAATTTGGCATGACCTTTGCGTATTTTTATGCACTCCACAATTTTTATGCATAAGCACACATAATAGCAACATCAGAACATGGTTCCAGTGAGTATCAGCAAAACCCACAGACATTAAGCATCATTATCAATATATATATATGAATAACCTAAACCGAAACCAGTTTCAAGACAATGTTACAACTCAAATAATCATGCCACTAAAATATAGAACTCCCATAATCATAATCAGAATTACAAATGTAGTTTATATATTTAATATTAAATCTTTCGTTACTTTACAAAACCAAACAAGGTGCTAGTACTTGACAGAAGTAAATTCAAGTATTATACCAGTTATGTTTTCTCCCTTAGCCTCTTCAATCTGATTGTGGTCGAGATCGAAAGCAACCTGTAAATTGCCAGTTTAAAGAATCAGTTAGAGCAATAACATATATTAGTTATCAAAAGAGAAACTTTCTTTAAAAAAAATAACAATATAATATTAAAATTTGAAATTGGCAACATTTTTGTACGCATTCATAAGGCCCCATAATTTTTCAATTATTATTGTAGGATGAGAGATTATCTTTTGAGATTTAGAGATTAGCATGCAAGAACAATAATATAATATGGTTGTTGGTTTTTGTTCTACTGTTGTCTATACTATTATACTTGAGCTTTCTTTTTTGTTCTACTTGTTGTCTATATTATACATGTTCATCTTTATTGTGGTAATATTATCATTTGGTTTGTTTTTATCATAAAAATATAGTCCACCCAAAGTATTAACCCTCTCATTTACTGATGCAAAAGTTAGTCGTGTAATCTCTTAAATTTTTCGCTCTCTCTTATATTACCCATCTAGTTTCTTCAACCCCTTCTCAACAGCTTTACTTTTTATATTTTTCAAATCTGTGTACATAGAAACTACAAATAATACATAATATATATTTTCAAATCTGTTCAACCTAGCTTATAACTAATACAAATATATAGAATTTATGTAATATATATTTCATAAAATGCTCCTCAAACTACAAAATTGACAAAATTAGCTACTGATGTCATGAGGAAGGGCGAACTTACGCGTGTTGTTGGATTTTGTAAGTGGTGGAGCTGATTTGTAGTCGTGGGCGTGTACTGGCTGCCGGAACGGAGGAGGAAGGGTGACGGGGCGGCGGGCGACGAAGATGGAGGAGACCGGCGGTGCGAGCGAGGGCAACGGAGGAGGACGGATTGTGTGGGACGGGCTACTAGTGAGGGCGGGGTGATGTTGGGCTCAGCAGTCGCGAGGGCGGCGAAGGAAGAGGCGGCGAGAGAGAGGGCGGCGAAGGAATAGGCGGCGACAGAGAGGGCGGCGAAGGGCGGAAGAGTGAAATCGCCAGAGAGAGCAGAGAAGATGGCGGGGCGCGGGAGGAAGAAGAAAGAGAACTGTGCGGGTTTTAAGTAAAAAACTTTTAAACGACGGTTCCTCTGTAAAACCGTCGTTTAAAATTGTCTGACCAAGCATAAAAATGACGGTTATAAGATAACCGTGGTTTTTAGTTTAACCAGTCGAACTATATACGACGGTTCCTCATCAACCGTCACTTATTGTCGCTTAAAAACGACGGTTCGGTACGGAACCGTGGTATAAAATCGCCCGTTGTTATTATTTGTGACGGTTGTACAATTAACCGTGGTATATACTTTTTAAATGACGGTTACATTCTTAACTGTGGTTTAAAGGCCGTGGTTAAAAACATTTTCTGCACTAGTGCACGCCTGGAACCCATCAGGTCCAGAGCCTTGAAACTACCCATGGATTTGACAACATCAGAAATTTCCATATTAGAAGGAGTAGAGGCACATAGATCAAGGATACTCCTATCAAAAAGGGGGAAATCATGACCCAAAGGGTTCGAAGGAGTCTGCAGGGATTGATTGATAAGATCTTTAAAATAATTTAAAGCAAGGTTTTTTAGGTTCTCCAAACCCTCAATGGTATTACCATTATTATCAGAAAGTTTAAGGATTTTCATTTTAGCCCTCCCGATTTTAACTTTCCTATGAAATAGGAAGAATTCCTATCTCCATACATGATCCACTTTTCTCTAGATTTCTGAAACCAAAACAACTTTTCCCTCACTAGAATAAGATCATATTCCTTCAATAGGTCTTTTTCCAGCTTCCTAAGATAGGTAGACTGATGAATCTCAAGCTTCTTTTGAATACCAGCAATTCTAGCTGTTAATCTTTTTTTCAGGTGGAAAATATTCCCAAAGTGGTCAACATTCCATTTAGTTAAAACAGAGCTTAGTTGGTTAAGATTTTCGCTAAGGGACCAACTATGATTCCAGTTAGCATAGATAATATTCTTATAATCCTCATGAGTAGACCAGGCCACTTGAAAGTGGAAAGGTTTGATACCCCTGGGCTGAGGAAGAAAGCTATTAAAACTAGAGATAATAGGCCTGTGATCTGAGCTGATCCTAGGGAGAACATCCACCCAACTATGGCTAAAGGTATCAAACCAATTACTAGAAACCAAGGTTCTGTCCAATTTAACAAAAATTGAGCCCGTTAGACCATGTGAAAGAGTTGCCTTTAGAGGGAACCTCAATCAAATTGGAATTATTGAACCAATCAATGAAAGCCAAGCTACCCCTATTAATGGATCTAACCCCACCCTTTTTATCCCTAAGGGATAAAATAGAATTGAAATCCCTAGTGATAAACCAACATACATCAGGGCCAATATTTAGAGAGGACAACTCACTCCAAAGATTAACCCTATCATTATCCGTAGGCTTGGCATAGACAAAGGTAGCAAAAACAGAAAATGATACAAAATTAATGCAAACATGAATGAATTGCCTGCTATGCTTTAAACAGCCAAAGAGATATTGTTGTTCCAGAACAGCCACAAACCCCCACTAAAACCAGACGCCTCAACAAAAAAGTGATTGGAGAACCTAATCTTAGAAATAACATCAAGGCCCATAAGGCCACTCACCCGAGGCTCACAAAGAAAAAGGATATCAGGATTATTTACCCTAATCAGCTCATTAACCGCCGGTAGAAAAGAGATTTTTTCAGCACCTCTAACATTCCAAGCTAAAACTTTAAAATTCACATTCATAATGGAAACACACAGCAGTGAAAACCAAAATAAAACAAAACAAACTAGCATTATCCATTGCTAATATCAAAAACAGAAGCATTAGTCTCGCTACCATTCACATTCAAAGCAGAAGGATTATCAATGATAACAGTAGCTAAATCAGTCTTCCCATCCAATTAAAAAGGGTTAGGGAACTTAGCTAGTAATTTCCTTGAGATCTCTGCTTCTGTATTCCAGGGTTTAGAGGTAGACATCTCGATCCCAGGAGGAGACTCCACCACTGGAAGCTGGTCCACATTCTCCAGAGGGGGCATATCAACTTTATCTTTACCTTTAACCCTTTCTTGGAGATTTACCTTGGTTACGGGAACAGAGACAGGAACCTCTTTCATCAAAACAACAAACCTGTTACTAGCCAGGTTAGGAACATGAGCAGGCTGAGAGTTCTTTTGGACACTCTCTTTATTTGTTGGGAAAGAGGTCGCAGTCTTGTGAGGAATACTGTTGACCTTCTCAGCCCCTTTCTTCTGGTTAGTTCTCCTCCTACGACTACCCTTCATCCACGGACCAAAATTCTTCGTCAGATGGGAGTTATCATCTTGGTTGGGCTTCTGAACCATCTTATAGCCTCCCTCATTAACAACAGCCTTATCATCATCCTTAAGGGGGCAGAAGTCCCTCTGGTGGCCAAAACATCCACACTCAAAGCATACTAAATGTAATCCCTCATGGCTCATACATTACTTTATGAATTCTCTTATGGAGCTTGAATTTTCCTATTAGCGGTTTTGTGAGATCAATGCTAACACAAACTCGCCCACTAACAACAAAACCCAATCTCGATTTGATAAATTCTGTTTTCCTCACTCTGCCAAACTTATTACCAATCTCATTCAGACATTCTTCACACAGATACTCCAACCCCAAATCCGGAAATCTTATCCACACATCAAGATTAACCAGAGCTTCAGATTTGGTATCGAAATCCCTTCTCCAACTTCTTACAGTGAGATATCAGTCTGCAATTTTCCATGGTCCCCCATATAAAACTCTATCTCTATCCTTTCTGAGTTCAAAGACTACCGAGAAATATCCATTTCCTATGGCTAGCTAAAACCAGGGCCGTCTCAATCAATTAGGGGGCCCTGTGCCAGTTTAAATACATGATCATATATTAATTTAAATGATACTCATTATTTATTATTTATAATTTGTCAGTTATTTTTTTTAGTTGTATACATGTGTTTAATAAAGACTTTGTTGACTATTAGTTTTAACATATTTTCTTTTACTAAATAGTTTATATAATATAAAGTTAAATAATAAATTATCTCATTTTTCTTTTATAAGTTATTTACTTATAATTTTTTATATACATTAATAACAAATTGACTGTAACTAAAAATATGACATGACCCTTAAATATGGGGCCCCTAATAAGGGGGGCCCTGTGCCAAAGCTCCACTTGCACACCCTCAAAGACGGCCCTGGCTAAAACATCGAACTTTCCCTCCAGATTCCACCTTTGAGATAATCTATCCACCATTATAGGAAGGGGGAAGAATTTACCTAGAAGTTTGATGATCTCCGCCTTCTTCTATTTCTGATTAATATTCTGAACAACCTTCTTTGAGAGAGAGACCGACGGGCATAGTGGGTCATCCTCCTCCTGATCTTCATCCCAGCCCATATCCTCGCCATCTGAGCACTCGTCATCTGAAACAACCTCCTCTTGACTATCCCCCACTTCCTTTAATAACATCACAAAAACTCTGGCAAACCCCAACATCATCGTTAATCAGCTGCGAATCACTTTTGTCCATGACAACCATCCCAGAAGCATTGTCAGTCTCCCAATTAGAGACCGCTCGTTTCTTCTTAGAAACTCTTCTTGTTTCATCTTCATTGACCGTCGCACTAAAAGAGAAATCCATTCTTCAGAATACCATTAATCCATCACCAAGATCCCAGGAGGGCGAATCTACTAGTTGACGAAACAAGATCGGCGCCGTGATGTCGAATAGAGAGAGCGAAGAGACAGGAAAAGAAACGAAAAGAGGCGGGTTTCTTCGAGAAGAAGAATAAACCCTAAACTTTCTTCTTCTTCTTCAAGCGCGTGAGGGAGCGTGTACTTTTCTTCCTCTGGGGAATCATCTTGTGGTCTTCTGTTCTAGTAAATTTTTAGGCCATAAATAAAACTCGAACGGGCCTAAATCTTTTAAATATATATATTATTATTTAAAAATATAAATATAAAATAATGTGTGTTTTATGTAATTTTTATATAAAATATATAAGTTTGTATTTATAATTATTAATTATTTAATATTGAATTTTATTATTTATTGATATTTTTTATTTTATTTATAAAAAAATAAAAAATCAGGTTGGGTGAATCAGTAGCGGTAAAGTGAAAAAAATTGGGTCTAGTATGAAAATAAAATATTAGGTCTGAACATTAAAAATAGATATGATGGGTTTAAAATTCTTTCTAGACCTGGTGTGCACTCAGTTGGTTTTTGATCAGTTCTAACTGTTATGCTTACTATCCCCAGTTAACTAGGCAGCCACACACAAAACGGATTGGAAAAAGAAGAAGAAACAAAAAAGAAGAAGAAACAAACATGTTAGGATACTGGGTTTTTGATCAGTTCTGTTGGTCGGTCATACGTTACATATTCAGGCTCTCTTGGGCCTCACAAGAAAAGACGTCTAACTGAACTTAGAATCCCCGATCATATTATTGGAAATATCTTTTCTTGTTAAGTCAGAAATATCTTTTGTTATAGTCAGAAATAAGTAATTTTTTTGCGAATTTTCAAACCTTTATTGAAAACTCAATGAACGGCCAAGGGCGACAACTTCGGTAGGTCGCCAATTTGGTGATGTAGTCGGTTCATGGTTGGGTCAGGTCTTGATGTGATGGGCTGTGCACTCACACACCTGAACCACACCAAACAGTAGTACCGCAGGATTGTAATTGAAAATTCAGTATGCTGATACTTTTTGTTTAACAGTGTACATTTCAAATGTGTAATTAATCTTTTCGTCTTGTACTATTAATTATAATACTATTTACGTCCCATTTTGACATTTTGTTTGACACGTTTTTCTATTTTAATACTACCTCCGTCTAGTCATAAGTGTCCTGTTTGCTTTTTGGCACGTTTTTCCATCTCAATATTAAACATATAAGGTAAAATAATTTTATAAAACTAAATTTTGGATTATATAGTTTATCATGTAAGGAATCATATGCAAAACTTAAATTTTCAAAATTAATTTATCTTATATGTTAAAAATTGAAATCAACCGACATGTCCAAATAGTAAATAGGACGGTCAAGGTGGGACGGAGGGAGTATTAAATATATAAGATAAAATTATTTTATAAAATAAATTTCTACAACATATAGTTTTTTATACAAGGATTCTATTACAAAAGTTAGATTTGTAAAATTATATCATCTTATATGTTAAATATTGAAGTCAAACGATATATCCAAATAGTAAACCAGAAGGTCAAAGAGGGATGGAAGTAGTATAAAATTCCTGTATTATTATATGCAAGTAGGGATGACAATGGGTCGGGTTTGGGTCGGGTGGACCATCACCCGCACCCGTCACCCGACTTCACCTGCTCCACCCGTATCCGACCTATCAGCCGTTATGTATCACTCATTACCCGTTTACCCGTTTGTTTTTCTTTTTCCTTGTTCGTCAGTTAGGTTTGCAACTTACAGTGAGTGGAGAGAAAATAGAGACGTAGAGCATGTATGTTCTATGTTCGCCAATTAGGGTTGCAAAATTTACTTTAGAGAAAAGAATGAAATATTGCACAGAGCATGTACGTTCCATGTTCGCCAATTATGGTTGCAAAATTACCATGAGTTAAGAGAGAAAATAGAGGCGTAGAGCATGTATGTTCAATGTTCGCCGGTTAGGATTGCGAAATTACCTTCAGTGAAGAGAATGAAAAACTTCGTAGAGCATGTAAGTTATTTGTTTTTCAGTTAGGGTTTCAAAATTACCGAGAGTGAAGAAAGAAAATAGAGGCACAAAGCATCTATGTTCCATGTTTGCCAGTTAGGGTTGTAATTACCTTTAGTGAAGAGAATTAAAAAACTGCACAAAACAAGTATGTTAGGGCTGTAAACTTACCGAGAGAGGTGAGAATAAAGAATGACACAGTCGCCCAGAGCATGAATGTTCCTTGTTCACTAGCTAGGGTTACAAAATCCGTGAGTGAAGGAGAATGAATAATAAGTAACAATTTAACATAAATTATATATATATATATATATATATATATATATATATATATATATATATATATTTATAATCTATGCGGTGAGCGGGTCGGGTGACAGGTGAAAAATGTTCACCCGACCCGCACCCGCACCTGTTCCACCCGTCACCTGTTTTTCACCCGTTTTATGCGGGGTTTTCACCCGCTTTAGTGGGTCGGGTAACCGGGTGAAATGGGTACCCACGGACCCATTGTCATCCCTATATGCAAGAAAATAATAGATCAAAAACCTTGGCATTATTAAAAAATAGAAATCTTAGACTGTTTATTGGTTTATTATTGATTTGGTTGTTTTACATTATGTGTCCCAAGTTAAATGTTATGTTTAATATTTAAATAATTTATTTATTGGAGAAATTCAAATATCATTAAATTTTTGCTAAATTCTTTTTTTTTAGAATTAAATAAATAATATTAAGTTTTAATTAATTTTATTATTTAACATTTTGTTATTTTGATTCATATTATGTTAGCTCTTCCGTTAATAGAAAAAGTGTAAAATATCATTTTTATTACCATAAATTCCAAATTAATGATAGGAATATTTAAGATTTTTTTTCAAAGGTATTAATGGAATATGATATTGAGTGTTATATAGTGAAATCAGTTATTTTATATAATTTAAAAATGTAGTTATATCATGAATTAAATAAAATTTATTGATATTTAGTTAAATTTATTTTTTATTTATAAGATAAATAATTTTTATAAATTTAAGTTCTTCAATTGATTCCTTACCTTATCATTAAAATCGATACAAAATTTTCTGCTATCTAATTTACCTATAATGGTTTCATAATAAAAATCCAAACACTATTCAATTTGGATTCAGCTATATACATTCATGGTTAGAAAGGTATAGCTACCATTCAAATATTAGTTATATAAAATTAGTAGCGTAAGAATTGTTTTTAAATTAGGTGTCCTCATTCGGGGTGTCAAATATTTTTTTAAAAAAAAAATCGCAGCAGCACATTCAACATATTCTAAAATGATTTGGAATGAAAAAATTGTACCGTAACTAGTTAAAGTAAGTACTAATTGACTACTGATGTCGTAATTTTGTTGACTATTAAATATCACTATAAGAAGAAAGTAGAATATAGTGTTGTAACAATGTCACGAGTTAATTTGTAAGACGCTCTACAAATATATACTATACATGAATTTAGTAGTAATTTATATTGGTTACAACAAATATGAAGAGCACTAAAAAATCACCTTTACTTTTGT